>JAHFWG010000438.1:9091-35796 GCA_020233015.1 Callinectes sapidus | reverse complement strand
ATATATATATATATATATATATATATCATTAGGGGCATACGCCAGGGGGCACGTTGCCTCACCTACCCTACGGCGCCACTCCCGGCGGTCACGCCTCGCGAGTCTCCATGCAGGCTCCCTTCCTATACCAAGTAACTCCCAGCAGGAGGCATCGACTAGCCGCAGCCAAGAGCTCTGTGGGCGTCCCCTAGGCCTCTTCCAAGTCGGGTTGTCCCTTACGGAAACAACCCAACAAGCAGGGTCGGCTTCTAGGTATTGCGCCACATGCCCATATAGCCGCAGTTGGCTCTGACGGACTATGCTAGTAATAGGCCTCGAATCGGTCTCACAGAACAATCGATGATTTGACACCAGTGGTATCCCATGATCCTGCGAAGGCATCTAGTACCAAAGACATCAATTCGCCTCTTCAGGTCGGTGTTCAGTGTCCATGTCTCACAACCATAGAGTAGGACAAGGATCACCACCGACTTGAAGATCCGAATCTTTGTCCGTCTGCACAAGTATCGACAACGCCAAATACTCGTGTTGGGCGAGTCCATAGCGCCGTGGGCCAAGCCAATCCGCCTTGTGACTTCTTGGCTCGACCCACCATCGTTATGTACTACACTACAAAGGTATGTGAAGTTTTTCAAGATCTCAATGTCCTCACCACATGTATGGACAGACTGTACTGTTTCATCCAGTACGCCTCCAAACACCTGGACCTTGGTCTTGGCCCTGGAAACCTTAAGTCCCAAGGGCTTCACCTCCTCGTGCAGTGCCTCTAGAGCCATTACCAGAACCTCCAGTGACTCAGCAAAGATTGCTGCATCTTCAGCAAAAACAAGATCTGTAATCCCGGTGTTGCCGACAGATGCTCCACAATGACTTTGTTCCACAACTCTGCCTAGTACCCAATCCTGGCATGAGTTGAAAAGTGAGGGAGCAAGCACACAGCCGTGCCTCACACCTGTATTCACAGGGAAGAAGCTGGACACGCCTCCTCCACACTTCACAGCACTTACAGTCCCAGAGTACAGGCCAGTTAATAGACCAATATTCATTGCAGGAATCCCACGGAGACGCAGAAGATCCCAGAGTGTCTCTCGATGCACTGAGTCAAACGCCTTCTTGAGATCGACATAGGCTGCAAGCATTCCCTGTCGAAACTCACGTCGGCTCTCCACCAGTACGCGAAGCGCTAGGATACGGCCAGTTGTTGACTTACCAGGCGTGAACCCTGACTGTTCAGGTCTCTGATGCTTCAGCAGGTGAATGCGTATCCGCGTCAGCAGCAAATGGGCAAGCACTTTGCCTGGTACGCTGAGAAGCGTTATTCCACGGTAGTTGCTGCAGTCTTGACGGTCCCCTTTCCCCTTCCAGATAGGGACGACCAACCCCTTTTTCCAGTAAGGGGGAATGGCTTGAATGCCAAACAGCGGTCAAGACAGCATGCAACCCACGGTTCATGGCTTCACCCCCAGCTTTGAGCAGCTCCGCACTGATGTTGCAGATGCCAGCTGCCTTTCCACCCCTCAACTTTGCCACAGCCTCCTTGACATCGCCAATGGAGGGTGCACTTTCGTCAATGGGTGGATCAGCATCCAGCGTCTGCAATCCTACAGTCTGGAGCAGTCCGCTTGGAGGATCCACCGTGAACAGCTGCTCAAAGTACTCAGCCCAATCTGTGTCCGATACGAGGCAACCATCTGCTGTTCGGATAGCACTCACTTGAGAAGTAGACTTGGAGCGGAGTTTCTTCAGAGCTCGATAGGTAGGTCTGAGGTCATTCGCATTTAAATGACACTCGAAATCCACAGCAAGACCCCTGACATACGTCTCCTTGTCTCTTCTCGAAAAGTTCTAGTCCTACGTGACAGAGCCCTGTACTGATCATGGTCCCCAGCAAGTTTGGTAGCGCGACGCTCCTCAATGCTTTCCAGCGTCTCTACCGAGGTGGAGCCATTCCGTGACCTCGGGCACTCCCCTATGCATTCCTTGGCAGCCTCAAGAGTCTCACGTTTGAAGGTATGTCATAGCTCATCAGGGTCCTCAAGGGTGTCGAGCACTCCAAACCGATTGGAGACTGCCATTGCATACTCTTGTGCACATGTCAAGTCCTTCAGCTTCTCAAGATGAAACACAGTGTGGTTGAGTCTTGCAGGCTTTCTGGACTTTATATGAAGCTTGAATGAAGCAACAACAAGCCTGTGTTCGGTCTCAAAGAACTCGGCACTCCGGAAAACCCTGCAGTTCTGGAGGATCCTCCAACGAGTACTGACAAGGATATGGTCGATCTCCTTCGCTACCCTTCCGGCATTGCTATACCAAGTCCAGCGGTGCAGCGTTAGTCTCTGATACCAGGAACCCGCAATTCTCAGCCTTCTGGATCTTGCAAAATTCAGAAGGAAAGAGTTGTTGTCATTCCTGGTACCAGAACCATGGGGACCAACACATATTTCATAGCCAGCCCTTTCGGTGCCAATGACAGCATTAAAGTCGCCCAGGACTATGAGTGCATCACGACGGGGACACTGGTCCACTACAGAGTCGAGTTTGGCGTAGAACATCTCCTTCTCTTCAGTTTCATACACCTCGGTAGGAGCATATACTGCAACAACACACGTGAAGCCTAAACTGTGCTTCAGCCTTAATCGCATTATACGCTCATCAACCGGAGTAACCTCTACAACAGACGGCTGCAGTCTGCTGGAGACGCCTATGGCTACCCCCTTGACATGGTGGCCATTGCTCATGCCGGACCAGTAGTAAGTAAAACCCTTACTACTGGTCTCGCCACTACCAGGCCTCCTTGTCTCATAGAGTGCCCTACGGGCCTACCATATCCACCCTCAGCCTACTGATCTCATCTGATAAATGAGGCAGTCGGTGATCCTTTGAGAGACTCAGGACATTCCAGGAGCCCACACGCAGAACCCTTCGAAGGTTCACCCCAGGAGCGGTCCAACGTGCAGGTGCCACATCTGCAGCCCCACTGGCACCCCCAAAATCAGAAGTAGGGCTAGGGGGTCCTCCCGCCCCTCTCAGAACACAGGGCTCCCGCAGGCTTTCCCCTGCATCCGTTATACCGGTAGGCAGGCCCCTCTGGTGCCTCGGCACCCGAGAGGTCTGCACGGTCGGACCCCCCAGCATACTTGGATCGGGGCCGTGGCCAGAGGCTCGCCCGCGCCTATAGCCCCCACCCCGACCTCTGCCTCTAAATTTGTTGGTGGCTGTGAGTGTTTTTTTACGGGGAGGGGGTGCAAGCCCCACCCCAACCAGCTGTTCAGCTATGGTCAGGGACACTGGTATCCCTGGAGGGAAGGACCCTAGCTGCCCAAAAAGGAGGAAGAGAAGGCACAGATAAGGAGAGACAGAGGGGGAAGTGAGCTGTGGGATGTAGAGGGCACTCACTCCTCACTTGGAAAGAGTGTAGTTTCCACATGTCCACCATCACTAGTAATAGAAGAGTAATATGATTATAATTTTACAGTTTTCTAAATATATTTACGGTAGATTACGGTTGATTTACGGTTGTGCTTGTCTCAAGTCAGCCTTAGTCTCACTGGGTGTAGTAGTTCTCCAGTACTCGAGGCCTTAGTTACAAAGGTCTCAGAGGTGGAGGCAGAGTTCCATCAATGAATCTCTGATATAGAAGCTGAGTTTCGAGATCGAATCTTTCACCTGAGGGGAAAAGAGATTGATAGGGATCAGGAACCTGTGAGGGTGCCATGTGTGACAGATAAGGTTAAGTCAGGTAAGGGTCAGGATGGAAGTAGAAGGGGATGGTTAGATGGGGTAAGGTATGAAGTAAGGGGGGAAGGAGATGGAGTGGTTCAGAGGCATGTGAGGGTGCTAAGTGTCCTAGACGACTGATCTCAGTCTGGGTTGGGTGAGGTGAGGGTAGGAGAAACGGTTTAGGAACTATATAATTATTTTGTTGATAAAATATTACGGAACAGGCAGCTAATATTTTTTATAAAACAATAAGATCACATAGTGATACGCCTAAATGGATGACAGATATGCTAATGTACCACTGTAGTAACCTTGGGGGTGGCAGAGAAACACAGATGGCCAACCTTGTCTTTATTGGGGTCGAGAGTAGTACCTCCGTGCTACACAACCCCAGCCCGTGAGTGGCGAAGGGGGTGGCGAGTCCTGCCGTCCATGGCTCGGCACCACAGTTCGAATACAATAGGAACAGTATGAACCCGTATCAGTATACTACACTCTTTCTTCATTAATTTTAGTGAACAATGCCTATTAACTAAACCCACATAAAGTACAAGAATCACAGTGCAATATGATTACATTATACACAGCTGTAACCTATCAGGAGCCTTCCGTATTCTGCTTGATCGGCGTAAGGTAGGCAACAGGTGTGGCTCCTCAGTCGCACCGCCGTCCTCTGCCTCCGAGTGTGACGAGGCCGCTGCTGGAGAATGAGGTGTCGGGGAGTCACTGGTCTTTTCCTCCGTTGCTGCTGTCCTGGTTCCCTGAGGACTCTCTTCTACACGTAAATCCTCCCAGGTTGCCGCAGGTGCCTCGCGTACATGTAGATCGTCCCAGGGTGTAGCCGCGTCTCCTCTGACATGAGCATCCTCCTCTCCCACGCCAACAAACCTCCTCCTGACGTGGTCCTGATGTCGACGTACCAGTCGACCGTCCTGTAGCATCACTTGAAACGACACCGGCCCCGTACTCTGCATGATGACACCGGGAAGCCACTGTGGACCCAGTAAAAAGTTTAATACATAAACCTTATCTCCAACCTCGAAAATGCGATCCTGAGCTGATCCATCATGTGCTGCTTTTTGCTTGAGTTGCTTGATTCTCACCTTGGCGTCCAAGTCGGGGTAAAGTAGATCCAAGTGAGTCCTTAACCGGTGACCCATTAATAGTTCGGCAGGGGAGGTACCGGTGGTTGTCTGTGGGGTAATTCGATACTTGTACAAAAATTTCGACACTTTTGTTTCAACCGAGCTACCCGACAGTCATTTCATGGTTGCTTTGAAGGTTTCCACTGCTTTTTCTGCTAACCCATTAGAGGCTGGATGGTAAGGAGCAGTTTTCACATGCGCAATACCATTGGATTTCATGAAATTCTCAAACTCCCTACTGGTAAAGTTAGTGCCATTGCCCGTTACGACGGTTACTGGAATCCCATGAGTTGCAAAAGTTACTCTTAATTTTTCAATAGTCGCCATGGCAGTTGCTGAACTAGTAACATGTACATCCATCCATTTCGAATGTGCGTCTATAATCACTAAAAACATCTTACCCATGAAAGGTCCAGCATAATCCAAATGAAGGCGATCCCAGGGACGTGCAGGCCAACTCCAGGGGTACAACGGAGCCGCGGCCGACAAGTGGCGGCTGCTCTGACACGGCTCACAACCCCGCACCGTCTGCTCGATTTCTGCGTCCATGTTTGGCCACCACACGTAGCTTCGTGCCACACTCTTCATCCGGTTCACTCCCAGGTGTGTGTCGTGGAGCTCCTTCAAAATCTTGATCCTCCCAGGCGGTGGCACCACCACCCTTTACCCCCACAGCAGACATCCGTCCTGTACACTTAGCTCGTCCCTTCTGGCATTGAATGGTCTTAAAGCAGGCTGTGACTGCCCCCTTGTGCTATGAGACACAAAGGGAAACGTTCAATAAGGTCACAGCGCATTTAATGATAAGTTCACGGCACTCCTTGAACCAGCGTTATTAAACCTGTCCCGTCCTGCCCTGTCCCATCTTGTCTTGTCCTGTCCTGCCTTGTTTTGTCCCAGCCTGTCAGCCAGCTCCTCTCCTGTCCTGACGCCCTCCCTTCCGTTCTCTTCCCTTTCATCGTCTCCCTTCCTATCCTGTCCTGTCCCGTCCCGTCCCGTTCTGTCTTGACATATCCATTCTAATCTCATCTCCTTCCCTTCTCTTCACATTAATCCTTTCTCTTCTCATTCCGTCCTATTCTTTCTAGTCCTGTCCTGTCGCGTCCTGTCCTGTCTTGTGCAGTTCTGTTTTATTATGTCCTGTCTTGTGCGGTCTTTTCCTGTTACCCTTCCCTTCTCTTTCTCTTAATCCGCTCTCTTCCTTTCCTTCCTTTCCCCGTCCTATCCTGTCCTGTCTTGTCCCTTCTAATCCAATCATATTCCCTTCTCTTCCTGTCCTGTTCTATCCTCTCTTGTGATATCTTTTTTTGTGTTCCTACTTATTATTTTCTATCCTCTCCTATCCTGTCCTGTCCTTTCACCGCATAGTTCTGTTCTTTCCTGTCCTGCTGTACCTTTTAGAATATTTCTGTCCATTCCAGTGTTCTTCTTTCCCGCTCCATCTTGTTCCACCTTTTCCTAAGCTTTCCCGCCTTCTTTCATCCTATGTTTCGGTCTCATCTCGTCTTATCTCTTGTCCCGTCTGTCTTCTCGTTTCATCTCGTGTCGTCTCGCTCGTTTAATCTCACTATTTAATTCTTGTCTCATCCCTTCTTCTTCTTCTTCTTCTTCTTCTTCTTCTTCTCGTCATCGTCTTCGTCTTCTTCCTAGTCTTTTTCGTGTTTTCTTCTTCTCCTTTCATCTTAGTTTTCTCTCTGGTGTTATTTCTTTTCATTCTTTCCTCCTCAGTTCACCTCTTCCTCTGCCATGGTCCGTCCTTGTTCCTCGATATCTAGGTAGTCTATTTATTTTTCTTTGTTCATGCTTGATGTATTCCTGTTGCTTTTCTACTATTATTTCTACTATAACTGTATTTGTTTCCATTTTCTTTACAGTAACCATATATTTTTTTCATGGTATTCTGCCCCCATGTTGTCTCCCATTCACATTTCTAGAAATAGACGGACGGACAGGCAAACAGACAGACGGATAGAAAGACAGAACGACTAACTGACTCATAAAAAAAAAAAAAACCAACTTCATCGGTAGGGGAGTCAGCTTCTCACTATGTGGTTAAATTATATATAAACAACAATAATACAGGTCTGCTTATCTTACCTCCACTTTTTTCTGCAGTCTCATCATTTTTTTTATTTTCTTGTAGAATATCTCTTCATCCTTTATTGCGCAGAACCTACAAGCCTTGCGGAAGTTTCTTTTCTTTTTTTCGCCTTTGGTGCATACAATAGGGAGACACACACTCTTCAGACAGTAATCATATATGGAGTCAAATGACAGGTGCGTCATTGTCAACAACACTGACACTGACATCAAACTGGGAAGTTCACTCTTATATCAATTACACAGTAACGACCAGGTATTGCTAATGACAGTTTGATGATGATTTAAATGTCTCATTACCTCCCAATCCCTCCTAAGTAGGAGAGTACTCATGTCACAATAGAGAGCACATTTATCATAAGAAATTATTACTTGGGCATTACTTTGACCATAAGAAATTTGTACTAGGGAGTAGTTATTTTTGGCGAGTGCTTATCCAATATGATACCAGTGGTATTTTGCTTTAGAGTCCGCGATCCTAGGTATCGCCGCATTATGCCACACCCTGCCCCGACGCTCCGGCTGTATTTAGAGGCGGCACCCAAAACATTCGACTGTGCTGAATCTTGTTATGCCACTTCTGTTGATGTATCCGCGAAATCCACAGAAGTGGCAGTGTCATCTGTGCTACCATCCTCCTCCTCCTCCTCCTCCTCCTCCAAGCCTTACTCTTCTTCCATAGGCGAGATGCCACCGTGCAATTATTCATCTAATAGGTTTACCTTGAAGGAAAATCAACCAAAATTTTGTACATTTTTATCTAATAGCCATCTTTTGATCTAGAGAAAAAAAATCAAATTTATAAGCTGCTGTCTCATTTGAAACTCCTATATGTTCCCATGTGTTCATTCTTCCTTTACGTTGTTCAATAAACAGATGCCTGGAGAAACTTAGAGAAGGCATATCATGAAAACCGGAATGTTATAGAGCCCTGTGTATTCTAGGGTAAGGAATGCGTATCATCCACCTTAAGCTCAACAGCCAAAAAGAAAAACGAAAACTATACATTATGAATTATACTGATATATATATATATATATATATATATATATATATATATATATATATATATATATATATATATATATATATATATATATATATATATATATATTCACATATATATTCATAATGCATAGTAGAGATTTTTTTTATGTATTCATGTATAAATATAGATGATAACATAAGCAAATTTATCAGATTATTTCACAGAATAACAAAATTGATCACAGATTCAGCCACGAAGAGGTTGGCAACATTAATTATTTCTCTGCACTCTGTTATGAAAATTATAGCGTAACTTCTATCTACAGATTTTATTTGGGTATCTGGTAACACCATATTATATCAATTATGAATTTAACAAAGCAAACAGTTTAGGCATGATGTATGTATCTGTATCAACAGTTAAGCTACTAGTTTCTTTCTTGCTGATAGGGTGGTATAGCAGAAACCATGGGTAACATTGCAAAGTCAGATTCGCTTTCAACAGAGGGGTGCTGTGTTTTTTTCTCGAAATCACAGAAAATCTTCCATATCCAAGCGTACATCTTTGCACTGGTCTGGTTGACTAGTCGCTCATCCACCTCCCAGGGGCGTACAGGACCTGTTAAGAATATATATATATATATATATATATATATATATATATATATATATATATATATATATATATATATATATATATATATATATACACACACACACAAATATACATACATATATAAATACATACATACATACAGATATACATGTGTGTGTGTGTGTGTGTGTGTGTGTGTGTGTGTGTGTGTGTGTGTGTGTGTGTGTGTATATGTGTGTGTGTGTGTGTGTGTGTGTGTGTGTGTGTGTGAATGTATGTATGTGTATAGGCCGTTCTTACAAAAAAATATGTCTAGGACAAAATTTTAACCTAGGACAAGTGCTTTGCCTAGGAAAGACTGGGATCTATCTGTAGGTCATCTATGAGTAGGGACACTGATATCCTTGAGAGAAAAAGCCTGGACTCCCCCTAATTGAAGTGAGAAATTCAATAACTATTAGGTATTTGCAACATCCTTACCAGTACATAGAGATACGAGGCTGCCCACAACCATGGTGATGACGATGCCGCTGACTCCAAAGAAACAATAGGAGATGTCGTACAGTGATTTGCCTTCCAGTCTAAAAAAAAAAAAAAAAAAAAAAAAAAAAAAAAAAATATATATAAATATAATATATTATAATATATATAATTATCATATATATATATATATATATATATATATATATATATTTGACACCATTATGTCAGTAAAAGTATCAGTTTACTGAATGGAGATATGTTAAATATATTTCTCGGTACGGTTAGCTAGCAAAGTTACAAACTATCCTAGTCAACTCGTTACATCAATCAAGATCATTTTAATAGTTTGTTAAGTGTGTTGATTATATGCATACTCAATTTCTACATGTCCCTATTCAACACAACCTTCTAAATGACTATCCCATTTTCTTCATTGACATTCAGATTACTTTACGGTCTGTCCTTTACATGTAATCTAAACTATGAACTTCACATCTCATCTCTAGCTGAGGCAGCTTTTATGAAGTTAGGTCTTCAGATTAACTGTTGTCTCCGCCAGTTTTCTTAGCTTTTCCGATCTGCTAACTGTGTACAGGAGCCTTATTCCTCCATGTACGAAGTATTTTTCACTTTTAAAGGTTCTTTCCATTCGCACCGCCATTCTAGACCTTAATGAATCAAATAGTTTTGTCTTATCAACTCCTCTCCTCTGACTGATTATCTTTCACCTCTCTCTCTCAACGCCTCAGTATTGCATATTTTGTTATCTTCTACACTTATTTTCAAACGAATCATTCTTCTGATCCTGCCGACTACACTACTCTCATCCTGCATTGATTTCGCTGCACAAGATTTTCTTCTTTTTCTCATCTTTTGGCCACAATCCCTATGCAGATCATTTATCCCCCTCTCTGGCAACTTCTGGAAGTCACAGACTACTTCTGTATTTCCTTCTTTGAATAACTTGAATTCGAACTCTTTCAAGAGAGAGTTTTTTTCTTGCCCAAGCAGCTTATAACAGATCCCGACTTACACCAGACCTAATCATTGATAAGTACAATAGTAGTCTACCCCAAAACTTATAATTTGGCCCGGGAATCAAATGCGGAATTTTCTGATTCAGAATTCACCACACTAACTATTGTGCCGAGGAGTGTGTGTGTGTGTGTGTGTGTGTGTGTGTGTGTGTGTGTGTGTGTGTGTGTGCGCGCGTGTGTGCGTATGTAATGTAGTCATTAATTTTTCTTCATATTCTCACGAATGAGGGCTGGGTGTTCTCTCTTATTAGTTTGATATTGGGAACTGGGAACTGTTCGAACAAGTATACTTACCCTATCACTGAATCGTACAGCATGACACCAATGATAACAGTAACAACAATGGCCATAATGACTAAATGAGAAGCGTAAAGCACCTACCCTGGGGAGGGTCCATTAAGCAGTGTTGTGTTACGGTGCAAGTCCTCCAGGAAGGCAGAGGTGTGGAGTACCAGGTGTTCAGGCATCATGGTAATATTCAGGATGGAAGCATTGCTGATGCTCGCAAAGTGGAAGGTATTCTTGGGGCATCCCGCCGTGGAGAGCGGCAGTTTTGAGGGAGACCCTCCTCCACGCAGAAATTTGCCTATCACAATTGTGACGTTGTAGGAGAAGGCCGCCAAGAAGCCCACCAGCATACCCTGTGGGCAGGTCATCGTAAACTGTGGCAACACAAAATATCATCAATATACACAAAAAATTAGCTTTTGTGAAAAGCTTCTTTTGGGGGGGATGAGCGACGGTAATGCACAAGCTATCGCTTTATCTCTCTCTCTCTCTCTCTCTCTCTCTCTCTCTCTCTCTCTCTCTCTCTCTCTCTCTCTCTCTCTCTCTCTCTCTCTCTCTCTCTCTGTTATTACGTTGGGTATGATATGACTTTTATATGTTTGTGTATTGTATATGCATACTTGTGCTATTGTTTACATAACCACTTTTTTCTTGTGGCCTTGCCTTGAGACACTTTACATCAGCAATGGCGTAGGAAGTGCCCTTCACCATCTGTGGGCCGCCTCTTTCACCCACTGAGTCGATATCCCACGTACTGAGGGCACTGTCGCGGTAAACATGTTCCAAATGCGCGAGACTCAGAGGCCAAACTCATGGCTGCGACAAGTTGAGGCCTCTTGGTGGGAGTTACTTCGTACGGGATGGGAGCCTGCTTGGAGACTCATGAGGTGTGGGACTTGGGCCATAGGGTAGGCGAGGCGGCGGTCCCCTTGGTGTATCCCCCCTCCAGTGAATGTATGTATAGTAAAAGACTAACCTTTGAATTGGCCCAAGGGATGTAAACTCCGGTGATAAATATTCCTTGCATTGGTCCCAAAATGGATCCAGACACACTTGCTGTTAAATGAAACACATTTCCGAGTTCACCGATCATCCCCAGAAAGATCCCAGTTACACCAGCCACTGCAGCTGTCAAACAAAAAAGAAAAGAGATAATAAAAATAGTAAACGCCCACTTACATTACGTATATAGCGTTACATGATTTATTTTGATGTTCAAATGGTATTGCAACATTGTAGTTGGATTCATCTGATCTACGTTATGATTTACTGTATTATGTAAATATCTGACTCAATCGATGATATACAAAAGTTGGTTATGTGTATACTCATAAAAAAATATGTCCAATACCACTTTTATATCTGTGTAGTATATATCACAGATCGCTGAACTCTGAAGACACTAACATCTGAGTAAATATATCAAGCATTACTATTGTTTTTTTACGGATTGCTTACAAGTGACAGCCGATGCCCGCGTCAACAATATATATATATATATATATATATATATATATATATATATATATATATATATATATATATATATATATATATATATAGAGAGAGAGAGAGAGAGAGAGAGAGAGAGAGAGAGAGAGAGAAAATGATAGTCGTTAAGAGCCATATATGCTAGCAATGTTTATTAACGTACATAGTAGTTTACAGATGGCGGTGGAAGCAGAGTTGGACATCTTGGCAAAGAAAGGTAGTGGTAGTAGCAGGTCTTCCCATACTAAACACGCTATAGAGTTCCCGGCAGTAGACAGTGAGCTGTTAAAATGTAGATTTTTAATTTCTTCATCAATAATTGTTTACAGCTTGATGCCTATTTTATTGGCAAGGTGCAATCGAAAATTCCAATAATGTTCTATTTCTTCCAATATTTGAGATTATTTATTTATCTTAATTGTTTCCTATGGGGTGTGTTCCTCGCTGTATTTCAAACTTAGACATGCACTTCTCTCTCTCTCTCTCTCTCTCTCTCTCTCTCTCTCTCTCTCTCTCTCTCTCTCTCTCTCTCTCTGGACTGCTGCTCGTTTATGAAATACAAGATTTTACTGTTTTGCTGCTATACCGTTTGATACTGTGACTATCTTTCGTATCTTCTCCTACTTCCTTTCTTAATGAGTAGTCTCATTTATTATTTTTTTCCATCATTGTCAAGGTTTTCTATCATTTACATAATACACCATGGCTAGTGAAAATAATGAATCTACAAAGTATTATTGCAATAATAGCAAACCCACCTACATCCATCCCTCTTAACTAGGATGGTGTGGCATATCCCTTATTATCCCCATCTCCTAAGCCAGTTAGCTGTTACAGTTAGCTCCGATTTGTAACAAGTACTTTGCTGCGATCCCATAGAGAGAGAGAGAGAGAGAGAGAGAGAGAGAGAGAGAGAGAGAGAGAGAGAGAGAGAGAGAGAGAGAGAGAGAGAGAGAGAGAGAGAGAGAGCACAGGGATAGTTAGTTTCTTGATTAAGTTAATAAGAATTTTATAAACTTTATACTGTTACTGATGGTAAGCACTCAGGTAGTTCGCATGTTCCCAGGTATAGGTTTCACTGCTATAACAATCTGTTGTAGGGTCAAGGCATGCAGTATTAGGTGCTGTATTAATTAATAAAGATTCTTTAAGTTTGTCTTATACTTAGTATTTGAAACCTAAATCTGAGTCTTGGTCTTGATCTAGACGCGTCGATAGTCAGTATGAAATGGTGTAGCAGCAAAACAGTAAAATCTTGTATTTCTCAATTTACAGTTGATAGTGCAATCTTTTACATTTTTTTTTCAACGAAACAACGAAAGTCTTGCCATAGGTCCAGCTGGGTTTCATGTATTACTTAGCGATCAGCATATCCTTTATACCAACAAAGGAAACGGATAAGAAATGAGGCCCTGCTTAGTGTGGAGGAGAGTGTCACCTCACCCCAGCTGTGCTTAACGCCGTAAACATGGAAACAAAATACGTACGCCTTGCACTTGACAGAATTTACTCATACATAAACACGATTCTATGCGCTCATATTCTTACAAAATCTATGGTGAATTATAAGAAAATTCTAAGGATCTTTGTTAATACTGCCCCAGTGCATCACTTCTTCCTGTGCTTGTCTCCAAGCTTTCCCTGGCTCTCCCACCAAGCCTACACAAATATCACTGCAGCAATTCAGAGACACTCAGGTAATCTTTAGTAGGTGACCTTGGGCTCCTTGGCGGTCATGTCTTAAATCTATTAAGATAAACTCAGGAGGTTATGACAATTTTTCATACTTAAGATGCTTTGTTAATATTGCCCCGGCTTTTTCACCTGAGCACTCCTCCGTAGACAGCAGCAACGAAGAGGCCCGGAAGTCCTGTGAAGTGTCCCAGTTTGTTGATCACCAAATAGGGAAGAATCTGATCTGGTTTCTCAATCCGACCCGAAATAAGTGGATCACAGTCAGCGTACATGGCGTATGCCACCGCCCCGGAGGAGTAGAACAGCAGCCACGTCCCCATCATACCCAACATGAATGATATGATCAACCTGCAACAAAGGGAAAGAAAACTATATATATATATATATATATATATATATATATATATATATATATATATATATATATATATATATATATTTGAGTTGCGTATTAGTTTACTAGCTTTCTCTTTGCAAAAATAACTAGTAAAAAAATTCCGTGGAGTGGGCATACTTTCACAAGAGACATATAATAGATTTGTCTTCTTGGTTGCCCAAAAGTGGACAAATTCAGTACATGGCACCGTTGAAAACACTTGTTTGCTGGTGAGAAGCCCCATGCCTTATTTACTATATTCTCCAGTGTTATTGTAGATGTACGAGTGTTAGGGACATGATAGGTAAGAATTCATTGTATTTATATGTTGCAAATATAATCTGATGCAACATCTCTATAAGATGGTACAATACTTCAGAAATGCTGTCACAGCCTAATCCTCTACAAGGAGTTGCATATGTTTATATATAACTAGGCATTTCAATTGTTATTATATCCATAGGATGTTCCATTTATCAAAAATATAATAATATAAACTCTCTAAATAGGTTGTACTTTATAAGACATCACTATATGAGAGAAAATGATGTACTTGGGAACTGAGGCATCAAACACACACACCCACCCCTGCATCACATGACCCATGCCCGGAGTTAGCAGTATCCGACGAAGCCTTAGGCGCGGCAGGCCGCACCAGAAGAGAGAAGAAATCAAGCTGCGGTGTGTGGCAGTTTTGGGAGACGCAACAGTGCCGCCGCAGGCCGGTCTTCCGCCAGTTTGTGTGGTGTTTTGGGTGTGAGGACTTTGTGTGTTGTGCCGTGAAGGTGTGTGTTCTGGGGTCTCAGAAGTGTTCTCTAAGTAATCTTCCAAAGATAGACTTAACACTTACGCTCTAACCGTGTCTTGAAACCCGTAATGTATTAAGTTCTACTGCAAACCTGGGTATGAAAAGTATAATATATATATATATATATATATATATATATATATATATATATATATATATATATATATATATATATATATATATATAACCAGTTGACCGCTCGCCACAAATATCAGACACACTTGGACAATTTATGTTGGTGAAGCTACCTCAAGGCCAACATGAGCCCGAGATGGTGTTCCAAAATTTCAAGTGTAGCTAAACAATACTCGTGTTTTAACAATGGTTTACGATGTCAACTGTCACGGCCAATTGATAGTGAAATTATGGGAAATTCGGCCATCGTTGCTCCAGGTTTTATGGTATTACAGTATCCTATAATGAGACGAGTAGTGACAATCAGGTACCGATAAGCATCACACAATGCTAGCAAGGTTTTATTAATAATGTAAAGAATGATAGGCTACGTGATACCTTGCCTCTCCAGACAGGGATAAGAAAGTCAGGCTAGCATCAAATTTGTTGATTGTAATTTCACGTCAAGACAGTGACAGTGAATTCATTTGTACTGTATTGCATGATTTTGACGGAAAACAAAACTGTTGAAAATACCCCATATACTTACAGTATGGTGGAGTATATCAATAGTGATTCTACAATGTGAAACGTATGTGTATAGAACATTTTCTATTGAAAATAATTTGTACTTTCCTCTCTAGTAGTATCCGTACAAACTAGAGCTACGTCCTGTATATTATTATATATTCATAATTAGTTATTTTGTGGTAATTGAAAAATTGTCAGGCAAAATTTATCTCAATACCTCAGTTTTTATCAATTCCATTCAAACCTATAATGATAGTGTGTTGGACAGAATTGTATTAGAACAGCCCCCAATACGTGAAACACCATTGCTTTTCTGAAGAAAAGCTCCATATTACAAGTATTTTTAAAATTTTCATAGTACAAATTATTCCTTTGCAATTTTTTATTTCATGTATTTTGTTTTCATTTACGAACAAAACCAACATAACCTATCTTCTCTAGTCAAATTTGGCTTTAAAGAGGACCAAGGCTATCCTCTATTTGTATTTTTTTTTCTAACCTCTATCAATTAGCCTTCTTAGCAAATAGGACTTTCAGAGGACTGAGGCAATCCTTTTCGTGACAAGAATTATAACCACTGCGGTTGGAAAGATTCTTTACCCCCAAACATGTTTTTGCTCATATTTCGCCTATGGTTCATCCAATTGGTTTGGAATTTTAATATGTTTCCTCATGTAAAGAAATGCGATTGTGTAAATTTCATGAAATTTGGGTGAGTGGTAGGGGACACTAAAAAAAAAAAAAAAAAAAAAAAAAAAAAAAAAAAAATATATATATATATATATATATATATATATATATATATATATATATATATATATATATATATATATATATATATTGTAGTTTAATTTCACAAAATCATTTTATTTATTTTTTTGAAAAAAAATCACCATGTAAATTCTGTGCATATATCTACAATCGTTTGGGATTAGTGTTTTTTGTTGTTGTTGTTTTCGAAGGATTTTTTTTTTCAATTTTTTTTTTTTCAGTGCCCCCTTATCCCATATTCTATTAAGAAATTTAAAAAAAATATTCCCAAGCAAGAATTCTAATTTTGTTGTAGTTTTAAATGATACCAAACATAAGGTGATCAGAGCTATCTCCGATTTTCTGAAATTATTTGAAGTGCAAAAGACAACATTTCGAGATATCACCTCTTTAAAGTTTTTTTTATTTTTTTATTTTTATTTTTCCTTTGTTCTGCTGTTTGTATTCATTTGATCGGCATAAAATTTTCACATATTATTGTGTATACAAGGTTGACTTACTTTAGAACTAAGACATATCTACATTTCCATGGAATTAGTTTATAGTTGTTTTTTTGTTTTCGAATGAAAATTTTTTTTTCGATTTTTTTTTTACTACCCCCTTATTTCGTTTTCTATTAAGAAATTAAAAACACTAATTCCAAGCGAAACTTCTAACTTTGTTGTAGTTTAAAATGATACCAAACATAGGTGATCAGAGCTTTCTCCGATTTTCTGAAATTATTTGAAGTGCAAAAAATATTTCGAGATATCGCCTCAATTTTTTTTTTCATTTTTCCCTTGTATTTATTTGGTCGGCATGAAATTTTTACATATTATTGTGTACACAAGGTTGACTTACTGGATAACTTGTAAAACATATGCAGGTTCCCCTTTCTAAGAAAGTGAGGGTATCAGAAGGCACCTTCCTCACCGTCCGTGACCAAATGTCGCGCACCAAATGTCACGGACAAGCTGGTTTTGCATGCCTTTCTTGTACATTTTATTGTCGTGAATAATTTGTTGAGTTGTTGCAGTGACACAGTGAAGTATGTAACTGTCTCTTTCGCTGCTTTCAGGGGCTACATACTATTCCACATCTTTCTTCTGCATAATATTTATTCGTCACTGCAGTGACGTGTCGTATGATATCAGCGGTAAATCTTCTTTTTTAGAAGATGGTGAAGCAAACAAGGAAAGACTGCTTAATATGCAGAATAAGGGGAGAAACGCAGGTCGAGACAGCTGTCTGGCGGTGGAGGGTGAGGTGGAGGGTGAAGGGGAGGGGAGGGTGGTAATAACGGGGCTGCGATAAGACGGACGGCCGGCCGCGCTGGGTGACTCCCTCTGCTGCTATATATAGCTTTCACTCGTATTTCTCCTTGGTTTGGAGTGTCTTACTGCTTTTTTCTCTCTCTCTCTCTCTCTCTTGAGGTTGATGAGCCTTGTCTTCATAGAATTTCGCATATATGTCATCATCCAGAGTATGAAACAAGAAGATATCGCAGAGAAACGTGACACACCCACCCTCTTTTGCGTCAAGGAAGGTACTGGCTGTAGTAGCCTAGGACAGGTTGCCAGGTTGCTCTCACACAAAAATGCCAAATGTTTCTCAAAAATATGCCAAATTATGCCAAATTTTGCCGATATGAATATTTCTCCTTTGTAATCCATGAAAAAAAATAAGCATTTAAATTATAATAAAGCAAGTTACACGGAGAGTGCAAATTCTCAGCCAGGTGATCCGAATTCATTTAGTTAGAAATATAGATGATAGATCACCACCAAATATAATTGGATTCTTCCTTTTCTTTGACCGCCGATGAAACACGGGAAAATATGTTCATAACTTTTCAAGGTATCCTGCTGACGAACAAACACACCGACAAACAGAAACTAACAAACATATTCGACCTAATACGTACGTTATCTTTTCCACGTAGGATGAATATGTAAAAACATTTATCAACTTACCGTTATTTAAAATGGAACAGCAATAACTGCATTGAAGTCATTATCTTGTTCACTTGGAATTGGTGGTGTACTGGAACTGCTTGTAGATGTAGATGTTCCATCAGGTGAATCATACATTGAGTTAATGAACATGCTGAGCATTTTCTTTGTAACAGTGAAATCTTTGCAGCATTTTCCACTGAAGTGTAATCTTGATTTAATTCTTATGATTCCACAAAGTACTTCAGTTGAAAGTTTGTTTTTTAGTTTACTTTTCACATTAGTAACATGTGAAAAAATTCGCTTCACCACAGCATTACTCAAAGGCAAACAGTATGCTGAAAGTACACTAATTGCTAATTCTTCAAAGCAATTTTCATCTAAGGCATTCTTGAATTACAACTGACCAGAAATGCACTGGGTCGTCAGGGATTTTAGAACCAAATTCATCTTTCCAGTTGACAAGTAAAAATTTTCTATACTGGCTTGCTACTTTCTCAGGATCAAACTTGTGAATTTCGAAGAAGTGTGTTGGTAGATCACCGAAATCTTTCCTGAAATAGCTCAGACATTCACGTGGATGAAAATGATTCACAGAGGTGATGGTTTCCATGTTTTCGGTCACCCTCTTTTGTAACTGTGTGTTGGCTTCTATCAGGAAATCTAGACATCGCGTTTTCATGATATGTATGTCTTCACTGGCAAGCGGCGCTTTCTTAATTTCTTGCTCAAACTTCACCCCAAAGTCTACCTTCTCCAGAGGTAAAGCATTTGATTTTGACGACCCACCTGCATACACTCTCACCAGAAGTGACTTGTGCAGGTGACGCAAATCTTCCAAAATTTTGACAGGATTAGGATTTGTGGCCTGGAAAGCTGCATTCACTTTATCAAAGTCTTGAATAATTGGTACCACAAATGTCAAATACACGAAGTTACGGTGATCAGCAAGCATTTCATTCAGCACTCGTGCATGATAGTTTTTTTCCTTATCACCTATCACTGAGAAGTATGCTTTAAACTCGTGCCATTGTGATAAGATGAAAAAAATACACTTCCCCTTGACAAGCCATCTTGTTGTGCTAGCTGTAATGAACTAGTTGTAATGAACATACTCGTCATTCATTGCACTGAATACCTGCTGAAAATCCTCTCTTCTAAAGTTACTGCACTTGAACCATCGTGCAACCTCTGCTAACATGTATTCCAAATTGGAGGGAAGTTTCTTAAAAGCATACTCAGCACAAAGAGCAAGGCTGTGACATGTACACTTGATATAAGTAATTCCAGGCGACACATTTTTTTATACGAGACAGTACTGAATTATGGGCACCACACACATTACTCGCGCCGTCAGAAGAAAATCCAATGCAGTTTTCCAAATTTACTTATATTTTTGCAAAAAGATCTTTTATTGCATTGAATATACTCTCACCAGTTGCTGATGTTATTTGCAATAATGCAAGAAACACCGTTTTTATTAGATTTTCTTTGCAAGAGTAAAATTACACACAAAGACACAAAAGCTTAGAGACTCACACATCAGTGAACTCGTCTACATGCAGTGGAAACTTTACTTCTCTTAACTCTTCAATAAGTTCCTCGTAGTAAGACTTGGCAACAACGTTTGTTGTTTTGTTTGTTTGGTACACTTCGTTCGGTAGAGTCTGATGCCTTCAAGTGCACTCTTGCTACTGTACTCCTTAACAACCTCAGGAAGATGATAAACTGCTTTGACACTGTTATGACATGCAATTGCTAGGCTATATTTTATTTCAAACTCTTTTAATTTAGTTTTTTTTTTCAGCAGAGGCTCCAAAGTATGATTGGATGGGTTCATCCTGTCTAACTATTGTTTCACAATTTTTATTATGCTTAGCTCCTTTCTCGTGCAGTACCAAATGACTTTTTTTTTCATGGAGGTTATTTCTGTGTTGCTAACTTTGCAGTGACATGCGTTACATCTGGCTGATAACCACTTAAATTCCTTTTTCCCATTCCTTATTGTATTTTCTTCCCTCTTCATAAGAAGTTTTCCACTTTCCAATCTTGCCACACTATTATTATGCAGTCCAATTTAGAGGCGGTTAATGATCAGACAAAAACGTCAATCACAGTCAATGCACTCGGTGGAACGTATCAAGCGAAAGACAAGAGCAGAACTGAACCGACTACGGGTGTGAGGCGGCGCACTGAGGAAACATACACGTGCTACTCCCGTACAGTACTTGTCTATTGTCTCTGGTACTTGTTTAACCGTGATGCGTTCATGTATGCTATCTCATATATTATATCTTTGATTTTGTTTTATATATATATATATATATATATATATATATATATATATATATATATATATATATATATATATATATATATATATATTAAAATAGGCCAAATATTATGCCAAATGGAGTTTGGCATATTATTGAAAATTTGCCATGCCAAACAGAACTAAAATAGGCCAATTTGGCATAATTATGCCAAACCTGGCAACTCTGGCCTAGGACAGCCTCTACACGACTCACTCTACGGTAAATGGATGTCAATTGGAGAAATTAGATTAAACAGCAAATTATTTTATTTTCAGGTACTTTCAGGCATTGAAAGGCATCGCATCTTTTAGCGCTTGCTTCACGCTATGACGCAACACCCATGGTCAATCAAATATGGCCTCTGGGGAGGGTAAAAAAATATTTCTGGAAAAAAAAACTTCGCCAAGTGATAGTTTGAGGTATAAGGGACAGGGTGAACGAAAAAAAACGAAGATCCAAAATTCCAAATATATTCGTTAAAAATCCCCGGGGGTGGCCCCCCTTAAGCAAGTTGAAACACTTGGTTATTATTTCTTTATTTTTTCTTTCTTTATTATTTTTTTTATCTATACAAAGTGGGCATTTTCATGGGAATTTATGGGCTAAAGGAGACCACCTAATGGAGGCCTCCTATCTGAAAGCCCACCTACTAATTTCCACTCAGACCTTAATCAGTATTCGAACCTATGCGTTCGGGGATCCCAAGGCCCCCAGAGCGCAAGCGATTCCACTGCACCACGGTGATGAACATTCTTTTTTTATTCATTATTTGTTTAGTTACTCTAGCATGCTTTTGTATTGTGTTATGTAATAGAATTTTGTTTCCACATTTTTTTTTTTTTGAGGGGGAGTGTGGTTTTGTGGTTTGTTCGATCCTGAGAAATGGTTGAATTTGAATATCAAACAACAACAACAACAACAACAACAACAACAACAACAACAACATCAGTCAATGTTATGTAACAATATAAATCGATAAGTAAGTACGATTGGGCTCACCTCTGAGTTACCTGCAGGCTGCTGACTGAAGCAAGTCTCTGGTAGCAACCCTGACTTAATCCCAGATTGTTCAGTGTCACGTAGAATCCCAGAACCATTGTTGACCAGAATGTGTGGCGTGTAAACGGGCTTGTGTCAAAGCTGAGGAAAACTTATAAATATGAAATATAATCTACATGTACAGGTACTTTGAAATTACTCAAAATTAATGAAAACTTATAAGTATATTAGCCTTTCTTATACTTATGTAGCTAAACTTTTCATAATGATATCCTTAAGGATGGGATCCACTGACAGAAGGATGAAGCTATACATAAAATATTGCATTTACAGTATGTGTGTGTGTGTGTGTGTGTGTGTGTGTGTGTGTGTGTGTGTGTGTGTGTCTGTGTGTGTCTGTGTGTGTGTTTTTGTGTGTGTGTGTGAGAGAGAGAGAGAGAGAGAGAGAGAGAGAGAGAGAGAGAGAGAGAGAGAGAGAGAGAGAGAGAGAGTTTTCTCTCAAGTGTCGTGCTCGTATTATGGGCATTGCATCACCTCTTAACCTCTTACTGCAGCGAGTGGGCTGTCATTGTTTCGGTTTGAGTTAATGTTGTATTAGTGGGGTAGTAGCTTTTATGTTATTCGAGAAAGATGATTGAAGAGATTATGAAAAATGGTATAATTATGTAGATATAACAAATATTGTATAAAAGGAGGTACTGAATGAGCACGAGTCAGTCAGATTTCATTTCACAAGCTCTGCCCTGCGCATCATCCACGGATTGTTATCAGTCTTCTGGCGACGAGACTGCAGTACACGGACCCTGTGAGGAATACATCTTCGTGCTCGACATGCAGTATCCGTCCCCATTAGCTCCGCAGTTGTCTACAAACAAATGTGGAAAAAAAACCTATTTCATCTAAATAAGGTTAGGCTAAACTTTTAACCAAAACTTCAACGATGTTGTCGTAGGCTGAAGTTAACAAATATGCTACCAACAATGGGTTTTAAGAATGCGCAGTTTTGCAGTGAATAGCTAGAAATTCATGCTGTATAGGCTCACTCGAGTCTAGCATTCGGGATCTGTACATGCATGAAAAGCGTGGAAGATGTACGATTTGATTCCTCATTTTGCGTTCTGCCTTTATGAAGTGATTATCTCCTTGATAGTCTCATGATGAGTTTGGTAGATGGTGGAATACATCCACCTGTTGTTTTAGGATGGCAGTTTAACTACGTATATTTGTTGTGTGCATTACTAGTACTTTTTCTGATTTTAGATGCCTCGATAAGGCTCAATAAGAAACTTGTAAACATCCCCCTTAGAAAAAAAAAATAAAAAAAATAAATATCATGGCCGGAAAAAAGGGGCTTACTTAAACCTAACTTAACCAAACCCTAACCTAACTAAGAACATTAGACACAAAAGTAATATATCCTAGTAGTCAAACCGTCACAAAATTCATCCTCGAAACAAGAGGGATGACAGGATGTTAATGAAACATCAAATCATACATCTGACATTTTGTTTAGACATGCGGAGAACTTCAAGTGAGTATATCTCGAGTTAACCTACAAAAAAAATATTTTAGATGTGTTAAATTCCTCCTTCTCAAGATTTAATATACTCACTTAAAGATCTCAAGACGGCCACCTTCTTTCGCTGCTGTCCATATATTGATCACACCGACGTCGATGCAACACATTACCACCACCAACAATACACCTCCGAACATGAGCATCGTCTGAAGTACATCCGTGTAAACCACGGCCTTCACGCCTCCCTACAAGAGGCTTAATGTCAGCAAGAAGTCGTATACTGTGTTCACAAGTCATACAGAAGTAAACAGCTCAAGATAGCATTGTCCTTTTTCCCTGACCCAATAGACCAGTTATGCGAACCAGTCAGCGAATAGTAGCCACAACAAGAGAATAGTAGCCACAACTGCATAGCATTAGTTCCCATAGAAATATGTTCTGAAAAGTATAATATAAGATAACATTTAGTGCTCTTTAAGGCAGTGAAAGTTGGTGCTGTATAAATAAAAACATTTATTTTATAGTGATGTTACATTAAAAAGAACCTGAAAGTGGCATTAGGTAAAGGAAGTAAAGAAAGATATTGTGTTTTCTGGTAATATTTGGCATAGTTTTTACCGAAAGACAGTTGTCATAATATTTTGTATAAGTAACTTTAATCCGTGACAAGTTTTTCTTTTCCGCAGTGTGTTTCTTGCATCATAATCATGATCATATATTGGCAAAGAAATATGTACTTTATAAATTATTAGAATTAGAGTTGGCTGAGAATTCAACATGCCAACGCTGCACGAGCACAGGCGCCCACCAGCCACCACGTTAATTCCCATAAACCTCACCTTTCCTGCTTTGTCTGGTGCCGCCCTTAAAGGCTACTTTTTTCGAGAAAATGGATCGAGAACAATAAGTAATGAAAAAAAATATATTAATCTTTCTTCCTATATCTTCCGGAATTACCATATAAGAGTAAGTTGGGTGATGTGTATGTACATGCTTGACCATTTTTCGCAGGAAGGGGTTATCAATGGCTATTAAACTATAGAATGGTATCTACAGTATATGTCAAGCTGTGCCCTGTGGTTTGTCATACTTACAACAGTAATGTAGATGGTGCAGACAGTGCCCATGCTGATCATAGAACCCCACAAAGAGAGGCCAGTCACAGTAGACAGAGCCAAGGACGGAGCGTAGAGATATATTCCCATGAAGAAAAAGTTTGTAAGGAGATGACACATCGTTGATAACTTGCGCAGTATGGCAGAATTAAAACGTTTCTCAACGTACTGGAAAAAATGTGAAAATTACGCACACACACATCTCTCTCTCTCTCTCTCTCTCTCTCTCTCTCTCTCTCTCTCTCTCTCTCTCTCTCTCTCTCTCTCTCCTCGCTCTCTCTCTCTCTCTCTCTCTCTCTCTCTCTCTGTGCGTCGCCCAGACCTGATCAAGTGGCAGGTACACCAGCTAGCCAGCAAAGTGAGTCTCCCTTACCATCACAGAGAAGCCAAGAGAGTGTGAGGAATAAGGCTAGTCGCTTACGTAAGAAGTAAATCCACCGCCTCAAACCACTAGATTTCCTTAGATTATAATTTATATAATCAACACAAATATGGATATAAATAGCTTACCATTTGCTAATATAAATAATACAAAGTTAATTTCATTATTATATGCTGATACACACCATCGATTTCCAATTAATATTTTAGATACTATGATTTTATGATCCTTTTCAGCACATCAATAATGACTTAGTGACAAATAATATAAATGTTGATAATTACTTCACTCCAACCTATAATTATTTATTTTCTAACTGTACTAATGGTAATAATGATATAAAAAACAGCCCTCAACACTTGAATGTACTTGCATTCAACATAAATAGCATTCCCCGTCATCTAGATAATTTTACTGATCAATGTGTTAATCCGAATAATGACTATTATGATGTCCTTGGATTCTGTGATTCTCGCCTTGCAGACTATATTTGCAAAATAATATTGATGGTTACCAATCTTATTTCAATAATAAAAGTACTTCTGGGGGTGGCAATGCAATTTATATTAAAAATTACTTCCAGGCAACCAAACTTACTAATATCACATTGCAGTCTCCCCATATTGAAACTATTTTCTTAGAAGTTACTGCACCTCACAATTTTATTATCGGCATGATATACAGACCACCAAACTCAAACTATGATGATTTTCTTGCTCCTCTTACGATATAATTGACGATACATCAGCTTCTATGAAACCGGTATATATTATAGGTGACTTCAATGTCAATATCTTAGAATATGAAAAAAAGAATTCTAGCTGCCTAATTAAGCTTTTCCATAGCTTTAATTTCTTCTCAACTATAGATAAACCAACTCGGGTAACTGCACACTCTGCCACTATCCTTGACCATATATGGACCAATAATTTTGACTATTGCGTAAATAGCGGTATTATATTCAACTCAATCAGTTATTGTTTCCCTGTTGTAAGGTAATTCTTAGTTGACCGTAATATAATCAATCCAAATCATATCATAATAGTAAAAAGGATATTCAATCTAGTTAATATAAACAGCTCCAAGAACAATCTAATGGAATATAATTCGAATGTCATTTCTGCACACCATGATGTAAACTATATCCTTGATTGCTATCTCAACAAGTTTACTGAATTACTTGACAAGAATTTCTGTAAAGGGAAGACACTAGGTATTTAGTCCGCCACGCTTCACCACAGCCACGTCATCGCCTTTGTGTTCCATTCGAAGCTCCGAGGTTTCGGACCGAACTCGAGATGGAGGACTGGAGACTACTGCTAATGGACTAATGCTACTGCTAAAGGCGATGACGTGGCTGTGGTGAAGCGTGGCGGACTAAATAGTGTCTTCCCTTTACAGAAATTCTTGTCAAGTAATTCAGTAAACTTGTTGAGATAGCAATCAAGGATATAGTTTACATCCTGGTGTGCAGAAATGACATTCGAATTATATGGAGACTAATGTTCCATTTTTTTTTTTTATCCCAGCAACGCTAGTTGAAGTCAGGTCTATCATTAACAATATGAAAAATTCTACACCTGGTCATGATGAAATCCCTACAAAAATACTTAAAGAATGATTTGAACGAATTACTCCCTTCTTAGTATATATTATAAATAAATTATTTCAAGAAGGCACATTTCCCAAGAAACTACAGATAGCATGCATTGTTTCCATATATATAAAAGTGGTGATAACTCCATACCTCAGAACTATAGACCAATATCCATCCTACCTGCCTTCAGAAATTTTTTTGAGAAAGTCATGGCCGTGAGATTGCAAGCTATCTTAATAAGCATGAACTATTAGCCTCTTGTCAATATGGTTTTCGTCCTGGTTACTCCACTGAGCTAGCAGTTCACCACTTGTATCACGCTATGGACTCTAAACTCTTATCAGATAACTGTATTTTGCGACTTCAGTAAGGCATTTCACAATATATCTCATAACATTCTATCTACTAAATTACTTGCATATGGAATACGTGGCAATGCACATAAGTGGTTTATAAGCTACTTGTCCAATAGATCACAGTTTACATCTTACAATGATGCTGTCTCCAATCATTGAAATGTCACTTGTGGTATTCCTCAAGGTTCAATTCTTGTACCAATTTTATTCCTAATTCATATCAATGATATAGTCAAGTGTAGTGACAAAGTTTCCTTTTATATGCAGATGATACCACAATCTACATCCAAACTTACATAGTTTAACACATACCCGGTATATATATATATATATATATATATATATATATA
>JAHFWG010000277.1:113369-131524 GCA_020233015.1 Callinectes sapidus | reverse complement strand
GTTTTGCAAAGTGATTGATTTCCTTCCTTCTTTACCTGTTGGCTTGTTTACCTGTGCCTGAATGAGTGTTGTTGTTGTTGTTGTTGTTGCGGTGGTGATGGTGGTGGTGGTGGTGATGGTGGTGGTGGTGGTGGTGGTGACAACAACTTGTATGAGGGAGCACAAAAAGTCAATATTCGATTAAAAGTAATAATTTATTCACCTAATGGACACTACATTAATTAATCACGGCTTATCACCATCCCCGTTTCGCCCGATACATAAATAATAATAATCAATGATGATAATAATAATAATAAAGAAATAACGATAATGAAACTTGTATTGCACAACACGATTATCGCTCAAGAAATCAAATAAATAGATAAATAGATAAAAAAAATATATAATAAGCAGTTAAAATGGAGCTACTACAAATAATAGTGACGAAACTGTAGTAGTAGTAGTAGTAGTAGTAGTAGTAGTAGTAGTAGTAGTAGTAGTAGTAGTAGTAGTAGTAGTAGTAGTAGCAACAGCAGTAGCAGCAGCAGCACTTTAGTAGTAGTAGTAGTAGTAGTAGTAGTAGTAGTAGTAGTAGTAGTAGTAGTAGTAGTAGTAGTAGTAGTAATAGTAGTAGTAGAAGTTGAACCAGCAATATAACCATTCTTGTAGTTATAGCAGCAGTGGTGAAAACAATGTTAGTAGTGGTAGCATGAGTAATAGTGGTAGCATCTGTAGTAGTAGTAGTAGTAGTAGTAGTAGTAGTAGTAGTAGTAGTAGTAGTAGTAGTGAAAAAGTGAGATCAAAATACATAATAACCATCACACAAACAAAAGAAAAGCTGAAAGCATGGCAGAGAGAGAGAGAGAGAGAGAGAGAGAGAGAGAGAGAGAGAGAGAGAGAGAGAGAGAGAGAGAGAGAGAGAGAGAGAGAGAGAGAGCGAGAGGAAGACAGAAATAAGGAAAGGAATGATGGAGAAAAATAATGAGGAAGAAAAAGGAGGGCGAAAGTAGGTGGAGGTTTGGAAATAGGAGGAGGAAATGGAATAAGGAAAGGAGGAGGAAGAGGAGGAGGAGGAGGAGGAGGAGGAGGAGGAGCACTGGGAGGAGGAAGAGAAGGCCGAAAATATGTTGTTACTGGTGGTGAAGGTGTTGTTGTTGTTGGAGGAAGAGGAGGAAGGGAAAGGAAAGCTGAGAGATGGACGAAATGAAAGAGGAAGAGGAAGAGGGAGAAGGAGGAGGAGGAAGAAGAATTGGAAGACGAAGAGGAAGAGGAGGAGGAGGAGGAGGAAGCATATGAAGCGAAGCAGTGTTATTCAGGTTCCCATGTTGCCAGTAAAGCCCCCTATACACAACTAACAGACATAAAATATACAAAAATAGACGTACTTATCGATCAGTCCATCACATAGCACTACGATGAGTAATCTTTTGATCGTTTTGGCGAATGATCGACTACAACACTGGCGAATTGAGTGGAGCTTAGTAAGAAGTGAAGTTTTCCCCCTTTTTTATTTACTTTGACTTAACTTACAGACGCACTTTCTACTTCTGCTACTCCACACATACACACACTGACAGTCATTCGCACTTACGCATACACTCTTGTTTTTGTGTTTTTTTAAGAAATTGAGTTGTTTTTTTCTATTTTTTTCTATAATTTTCTTGGCATGAATCGAATCTTCATTTTCTTTATTTATAGTACGAATTTGTTTGTTTTTTTGTTTCCATGGAGATATGAAGGGGAGGAAAGAAAAAGTTTTCCTCCACACTCCTACCTTTTACACACACACACACACACACACACACACACACACACACACACACACACACACACGGCAATAAATAGTTTTAAATAAATAAATCTTTAGGAATATTTAACAGATGATTTGCACAGCTGACCTCCCTACCCTTGCCCCCTCCCCTCTCCTGAACCAGGCAGGAGGGGGAGGGGGAGGGGGGACGCTTGGGTGAAGGGAGGGTTGAGATGGAAGGTCACGCTGGCCAGGGACATGTTTTGTACGTGATGTGTACGTGTTTGTCCTGATGAATTTGAAGGACACCAGATTACCATGTAGTATGAATGTATATTTCTTTCCGATGACTGACAAAAGCGAAGGAAGAGGAAGGCACAACATCACTTAAATAATCCTATATCACACATCAGGGTACATCCCCACCATGGTGTAAAAATATATAGACCTATGTGGTTATTTGAGAAACCTTGTATCCCCCTTGACATAATGTGGAAGACAACTGGCAACCCTATAGCGTATATCTGCGAGGGCCATGGCATTGACTGGGCGTTCACTCCTCGCAGGGTGGACCGTTGAAGGGCCAGTTGCAAGCGCTGATCCCGGAGTCATACACGATAGTAACAGGACAATCAAATACGTGTAGAGTAAACCTGTCCAGCCACTTGTCCCAGTAACACTCGTAGAACTTGTCGCAGGTGTCAGGGTGTCGGAAGAGCCCGGCCCTCTCGCACACCTCCGGGCCAAGAGTGTCATCGAAGTCCCTCCTTCCTCCAGGACCGAATCTCTCCAGCTTGTGCCTCTTCCCGCTCAGTTTGGATACCAGTGCCTGACCGCCGCTCAAGGGTCGTTGCCTCCTGCCGCCTGTCTTCTTCCGGCCGCCTCCATAACCGCCACTTCCACTCACACCGCTGGGTCTGCGTGATCCACCCCTGCCGCTCTCCCGAGATTCGTCACTCCCGCTGTCCTCTGATCCACCAAGACCAAAGTGCCCTGATCCACTGCCTCCACCGTATCCTGAACCGCCTGATCCACCGCTGCCTCCTCGGCCTCCTGATGCGCCACTTCCACCAAATCCTCCTGTTCCACCGCTGCCGCCTCGTCCACCTGATCCGCCGACTCCACCAAATCCTCCTGTTCCACCACTGCCGCCTCGTCCACCTGATCCGCCGACTCCACCGACTCCACCGACTCCTCCGAATCCTCCACTGCCGCCGCGTCCACTTGATCCACCAAGTCCTCCTGATCCACCACTACCGCCGTAGCCTCCTGATCCACCACTGCCGCCGCGACCACCTGATCCACCACTTCCACCAAATCCTCCTGATCCACCACTGCCTCCGCTACCGCCTGATCCACCAATGCTGAAGTGACTTGATGCACCACTTCCACCGAATCCTGATCCACCGCTTCCACCTTGTCCTCCTGATCCACCACTTCCACCTCGTCCTCCTGATCCACCACCACGGCCGTGTTCTGAGGATTCACTGCTGCCACTGTGGTCTCCTGATCCACCAATGCCAAAGTGACTTGATCCACTGCTTCCACCGAATCCTGATCCACCACTGCCTCCACGACTGCCTGATCCACCACCTCCACCATAGCCTCCTGATCCACCGCTGCTTCCTTGGCCTCCTGATCCACCAATGCTAAAGTGACTTGATCCACCACTTCCGCCAAATCCTGATCCACCGCTGCTGCCTCTTCCACTTGATCCACCACTGCCGCCAAGACCTCCTGATCCGTCGCTTCCACCTCTTCCTCCTGATCCTCCACTGCTGAAGTGACTCGATCCACCGCTTCCACCTAATCCTGATCCACCACTGCTTCCTCTTCCTCCTGATCCACCACTTCCACCATGGCCTCCTGATCCACCGCTTCCACCATGGCCTCCTGATCCACCGCTGGTTCCTTGGCCTCCTGATCCACCAATGCCAAAGTGACTTGATCCACTGCTTCCACTGTATCCTGATCCACCACTGCCTCCACGACTGCCTGATCCACCACTGCCGAAGTGACCTGATCCACCACTTGCACCGAATCCTGATCCACCGCTTCCACCGAATCCTGATCCACCGGTGCTGCTGTGGCTTCCTGATCCACCAATACTGAAGTGACTTGATCCACCACTACCGCTGCTGCTGTGTTCTGATGATTCACTGCTGCCGCTATAGCCTCCTGATCCACCCGCTCCACCAAAGCTGAAGTGGCTTGATCCGCTGCTTCCACTGCTTCCACCTCGTGATCCTGATCCACCACTTCCACCTGCGCCGAAGTGACTTGATGCACCACTTCCACTTCCTGCTGATCCACCGCTGCTGCCTTGACTTCCTGATCCACCAAAGGTGAAGTGGCTTGATCCACTGCTTCCACTGCTTCCACCTCGTGATCCTGATCCACCACTTCCACCGGCGCCGAAGTGACTTGATGCACCACTTCCACTTCCTGCTGATCCACCGCTGCTGCCTTGACTTCCTGATCCACCAACGCTGAAGTGGCTTGATCCACTGCTTCCACTACTTCCACCTCGTGATCCTGATCCACCACCGCTCAGATGGCTCGATCCACTACTACCTCTGTACTCAAATGATTCGCTGCTGCCGCTGTGATCTGATCCACCAAAGCTGAAGTGGCTTGATCCTCCACTTCCTGTTGATCCACCGCTGCTGCTCTGACTTCCTGATCCACCAAAGCTGAATTGGCTTGATCCACCGCTTCCAGTTCCTACTGATCCACCACCACGTCCATCGCTGCTACCTCGTCCTCCTGATCCGCCACTTCCTCCTCGTGCTCCTGATCCACCACTACTACTGTGGCCTCCTGATCCACCAAGACTGAAGTGACTTGATGCACCACTTCCACTTCCTGCTGATCCACCAGAGGTGAAGTGGGTGGATCCGCTGCTTCCACCATGTCCTGATGATCCTCCACCTCCTGATCCACCGAGGCTGAAGTGACTTGATCCACTACTTCCACTGTATCCTGATCCACCACTGCTGCCACGGCCTCCTGATCCACTACTGCTTCCACGGCCTCCTGATCCGCCTCTGCTGCTGTGTTCTGCAGACTCACTGCTGCCGCTGTGGCCTGATCCACCAAAGCTGAAGTGGCTTGATCCACCGCTGCTGCTCTGACTTCCTGATCCACCTGAGCTGAAGTGGCTTGATCCACCACTTCCACTTCCTGTTGATCCACCTGAGGTGAAGTGGCTTGATCCGCTGCTTCCACCACGTCCTGAAGATCCTCGTCCTTCTGATCCACCAAGACTGAAGTGACTTGATGCACCACTGCTGCCACGGACTCCTGATCCACCACTGCTGCCACGGTCTGTTGATCCACCGCTGCTGCTCTGACTTCCTGATCCACCTGAGCTGAAGTGGCTTGATCCACCACTTCCACTTCCTGTTGATCCACCTGAGCTGAAGTGGCTTGATCCTCTGCTTCCACTATATCCTGATGATCCACCACTATCACCTCGTCCTCCTGATCCTCCACTTCCACGCCTTCCTCCTGATCCACCACTGCTGCTCTGAGTTGCCGATCCACCAATGGTAAAGTGGCTTGACCCACCACTGCCGGTATGTCCTGATCCACCACTTCCACCACTTCCACCTCGTCCTCCTGATCCACCACTTCCACCACTTCCACCTCGTCCTCCTGAGCCACCTGTGCTGCTGTGTCCTGATCCTCCCAAGCCGAAGTGACTTGATGCACCACTTCCACTTCCTGCTGATCCACCGCTGCTGCCTTGACTTCCTGATCCACCAACGCTGAAGTGGCTTGATCCACTGCTTCCACTGCTTCCACCTCGTGATCCTGATCCACCACCGCTCAGATGGCTCGATCCACTACTACCTCTGTACTCAAATGATTCGCTGCTGCCGCTGTGATCTGATCCACCAAAGCTGAAGTGGCTTGATCCTCCACTTCCTGTTGATCCACCGCTGCTGCTCTGACTTCCTGATCCACCAAAGCTGAATTGGCTTGATCCACCGCTTCCAGTTCCTACTGATCCACCACCACGTCCATCGCTGCTACCTCGTCCTCCTGATCCGCCACTTCCTCCTTGTCCTCCTGATCCACCAAGACTGAAGTGACTTGATCCACCACTTCCACTGTATCCTGATCCACTACTGCTTCCACGGCCTCCTGATCCACTAGTGCTGCCACGGCCCCCTGATCCACCTCTGCTGCTGTGTTCTGCAGACTCACTGCTGCCGCTGTGGCCTCCTGATCCACCAAAGCTGAAGTGGCTTGATCCACCACTTCCACTTCCTGCTGATCCACCAGAGGTGAAGTGGGTGGATCCACTGCTTCCACCATGTCCTGATGATCCTCCACCTCCTGATCCACCAAGACTGAAGTGACTTGATCCACTACTTCCACTGTATCCTGATCCACCACTGCTTCCTCGGCCTCCTGATCCACCACTTGCTCCACGGCTTCCTGATCCACCAGTGCTGCCACGGCCTCCTGATCCACCTCTGCTCCTGTGTTCTGCAGACTCACTGCTGCCGCTGTGGCCTGATCCACCAAAGCTGAAGTGGCTTGATCCACCACTTCCACTTCCTGTTGATCCACCTGAGCTGAAGTGGCTTGATCCACCACTTCCACTTCCTGTTGATCCACCTGAGGTGAAGTGGCTTGATCCGCTGCTTCCACCATGTCCTGAAGATCCTCGTCCTTCTGATCCACCAAGACTGAAGTGACTTGATGCACCGCTGCTGCCACGGACTCCTGATCCACCACTGCTGCCACGGTCTCTTGATCCACCGCTGCTTCCACTATATCCTGATGATCCACCACTAACCCCTCGTCCTCCTGATCCACCTCTGCTGCTGTGCTCTGCTGATTCGCTGCTTCCACTGTGGGTGCCTGATCCACCAATGCTGAAGTGACTTGATCCACCACTTCCGCTGTCTCCTGATCCCCCTCTTCCTCCTGATCCTCCAATTCCACTTGATCCGCTGCTGAAGTGACTTGATGCACCGCTTCCACTTTGTCCTGCTGATCCACCAATGTTCACGTGACTTCCACCTCGTCCCCCTGATCCACCACTACCGCTGAGGCCACCTGAACCACCGGTGCTGAAGTGACTTGATCCACTGCTTCCACCGTGTCTTCCTCCTGATCCACCTCTTCCTCCTGATCCACCTCTTCCTCCTGATCCACCTCTTCCTCCTGATCCACCTCTTCCTTCTGATCCACCACTTCCACCTCTTCCTCCTGATCCAAAGCTGGTGCTGTGTTCTGTGGATTCACTGCTGCCACTGTGTCCTGATCCACCAATGCTGAAGTGACTTGATCCACTGCCTCCACTGTATCCTGATCCACCACTTCCACCTCGTACTCCTGATCCGCCACTGCTGCCACGGCTTCCTGATCCACCAAAGCTAACGTGACTTGATCCACCACTTCCGCTGTCTCCTGATCCACCACTGCCGCCACGACCTCCCGATCCACCACTGCTGCCGTGGCCTCCTGATCCACCAGTACTGAAGTGACTTGATCCACTGCTTCCACTGTATCCACCTCCTGATCCACCGCTTCCACCTCTTCCTCCTAATCCACCACTCCCACCTCGTCCTCCTGATCCACCTCTGCTGCTGTGTTCTGTTGACTCGCTACTGCCGCTATGATCTGTTCCACCAAAGCTGAAGTGGCTTGATCCACCACTTCCACCTTGTCCTGATCCACCACTGCCGCCACTTCCTGATCCACCAAAGGCGAAGTGACTTGATCCACCACTGCCGCTGTGACCTCTTGATCCATCACTTCCACTGTATCCTGATCCACCACTGCCACCGCGACCTCCTGATGCTCCACTGCCTGATCCACCGATGCCTCCACGTCCACCAGATCCACCGATGCTGAAGTGGCTTGAATCACCACTTCCACCTGATCCTGATCCACTACTACTACCTCGGCCTCCTGATCCACTACTACCTGATCCACCAGTACCTCCATGGCCACCAGATCCACCGATGCTGAAATGACCTGATCCTCCACTTCCACCGTATGTAGCAGATCCACCACTACCACCTCGGCCTCCTGATCCACTACTACCACCTCGGCCAGCTGATCCACCGCTACCACCTCGGCCAGCTGATCCACCACTACCTCTGTGTTCTACTGATTCACTGCTACCGCTGTGGTCTCCTGATCCACCGATGCTGAAATGACCTGATCCTCCACTTCCACCGTATGTAGTAGATCCACCGCTGCCACCTCGGCCTCCTGATCCACCGCTGCCACCTCGGCCTCCTGATCCACCGCTGCTACCTCGGCCTCCTGATCCAGTACCTCCACCGTGGCCTCCTGATCCACCAAAGCTGAAGTGACTAGATCCACTACTGCCACTTGGGCTTCCTGATCCACCACTGCCACCTCGGCCAGCTGATCCACCACTACCTCTGTGTTCTGCTGATTCACTGCTACCGCTGTGTCCTCCTGATCCACCAAAGCTGAAATGACTTGATCCACTACTTCCACCATATGCAGTAGATCCACCGCTGCCACCTCGGCCTCCTGATCCACCTCGTCCTCCTGATCCACCACTTCCCGATGCACCAGTTGCTCCGCGGCCACCAGATCCGCCAGCCCCGGCAGTGAAGTGTGATGAAGTGCCGGAGTGGCCTGAACTGCTCCTCAGTCTGTGTTCTTCGCTGCTCTCCTGTGAACCACTTGATAGCGAGCCGAAGGGGTTAAAGGCCTTATCTGCCGACGGGGGTTGGTAGGAGTATCCTGTTATCTGGCCTTGAGAAGAGGAAGAAGACCCACTAGACTGGCTGCTTCCCGGCAGTGTGAATAGCTTACTTGGTTCCTGGTAGGAGTATCCACCCTCAGAGCTGGATGAGTCGGAAATCTGGGCAGGACGGGGAGTGGGCCTTCTCCTTCCAGTGTCGTAAGTTGGTCCTGTTGGTAAACGTGCTGTGGGCCTTGGTGCGCGGTAACCAGGTGTCGGGGTGGGTCTTGCTGGGGTGAATCCAGGCTGTTTTGTTGGCGTGAGGAATGGGTTTGCTGGTGTTTGGTAGGAGTATCCGGATGAGGATCCACCTCCCACTTCATTAGATGCTCTTTGATAGGACTCGTCACTCTCAGAAGACGCCGAGGGTCTCACGGGGTCAAAAGATGTTGATGGCGGACTGTAAGAGTAGCCAGACGTTGGAGGAGTTACTGGTTGTGGGCGAGGCGTGGTGACTCGTCTCGTGGATGATGGGCGAGGTGAGGTGAATGGTGTGCTGGGTGGTGAGTAGCTGTAGCCTGCCTCCCTAGACTCCTCACTGCTGGACCCTTGACCATACCCAGTGTCAACTACGTTCTGGTCAGGCCTGGAGTGTGGTGTGACGGATGATGAGGACTGACTTGGCTCAGGATAGGAATAACCTGTTGAAGGTCTGGGTGTTAAGGGTTTGTAAGGAGCAGGTGTTGGGTACACACGCGGTGGGGAGGTGACAGAGGAAGGCTTGGAAACAGTGACATGGCCACCAGGAGTGAGGGAGGTGCTTGGAGAGGAGTATGAGTACCCAGAGGGCGTGGTCCTTGTATCCTCTTCTGAAGATGAGGATGAAGATGAGCCATCACCTCCAGGGAACGTTTGGAAGGGAGTAGAGGGGGTGGGATAAGTGTACCCGGTGGTGGGCGCAGGGGTATTTGTGTAGGAAGTGGAGGGTTGGCGACTAGAAGGTCTTCGACTGGAGGGCCTTCTGCTAGATGGGCGGCGACTGGTTGGGCGGCGACTGGATGGGCGGCGGCTGGAAGGAGTGGGTTGGAGGGGAGCAGAGGGCTCGGCGTAAGAATAGCCCCCTGTTGACGGGGCAGGAGTGGGCCTTCTTGAGGTTGAGGGTCGGCCACGGGAAGATGTCACGGATGTTTTGCCGCCGAAGGACGACCTGGAGGGTTGGCTGCTGGGACGGGAGGAGGAGTGTTCTTCTGAGGAAGCTTCGAAGGAGGTACTAGGTCGCCTGCGAGATCCGGCTGGCCGTCCACGGGATGTTGTACGGGATGGTTGTCTCGGACGTGAATAGTCGTAACCCTCGGTGGCAGTGACAGGGGTGGGCTGGGGAGCGGTAGATGGAGCACTGTAAGAATATCCAGGTGATGTCCCAGGTTGCCTGATTGCATTGCGGTCTGATGCGGATCCATCTGAAGATCCTCCTTGATGTTTTCTAGAGGAGGAATCTTGTCCGTGAGAATCCCTGTCTCTGGAGATAGACGCACCGGTAGGAAGGGCCGAACCGAAAGCCACTGCCGCTACTCCTCCGCTGGGCACCTTGGCTGCGAAACCACCCTGGGATTTCTCACCAGAGAGCTCAATGCTTTCTTTATAAGCCTTGTAGGAGAGACGTTCATTGCCTAGGTTTGGAGAGATAATGAGACCCTTTTCATGACTATAAACACCTTTGCCTGCTATAGCTAACTCCACCGACCCACTGCCGCTACAGTCAGTGCAGCCTCCTTTGGTCTTAGTTTCGCTCTGGATACTCTGAGCGGCTATCTTCTTCGTTGGTATATTCTTTGCAAATGGACGTCGTCCAGCCACTTCACTGACACTCACAGGTGCTGCTCCAGGGCTAAGGTCTAAGTAGCCAATACCATTTTTACTGCAGCTACTCACCAGCCATGGCCAGTTGCATATGTAATTAGCTTCGTCGTAGGCAAGACCGAAGGGACAGCGGAACTCATACTGCATGTATGTGTTGTTGCCGAAATGATCGAGACAAGCAAAGAACCACCGGCAGTTTTCGGGATCGGTGAAGTAACCTTCACCTGGACATATGAACTTTTGTTTTGGCACTGGGAAGATTTCAGATGAGCCATCGCAAGGGGGCGCTGCCGAAGGCCAGGCACACACCTCCCAGCGGTCGTCAAACACCAAGCCTTTTGGACACGAGTACTCGAACACCGTGAAGTCGTCCACGTATTGGTTGAACTTGGCACATCGGTAGAAGTTTGAGCAATCATCAGGGTCGCGGTAGAAGCCTTGGCGAGAGCACTGGTAGCGAGTCGCCTCCGCTGGCTCCCTGCACACATACACACAAAAAAGGATTATTGGAGGAGGAAGAGACCGATAGAAGTACAACATTAATAGTCATGAATTTCAACTTGGAATAACAGTAATGTGATATTTACATAATTGAATCAAGTCTACAGAATGCTCCATGTAAATAATGTTAACGGTGATAATCATCTGCTACATACCTGATTGCTTTGATGTCACCTGACCTGTCCACCACTCTTACTATTCTGAAAGGGGATCTACGCAGGTCGGAAGGCACGGAGGGGGACTGCGTGAGGTCCACCACTAGACTGTTCAGCACCGCACGGCGAGGTGACCGAGCGAGCTAAAGCAGAAACATGAGAAGCTGTCACATTGCTCACACTCTTATAAACCAGCACGTTTAGACACCGTTAGCAGACTATATGCACCTCTGTCTATCTTTCACCCACCTCAGTGAACGTAGTGTAAACCGTGGAGAGAAGGGGGTACCGTCCATACCCGCACGTGCCTTCATGATCCGCTTGATCCACACCTCGTAGCGCCACACCCGCCAGACCTCGTAGCAAAGCGTACTTGCTCTGTCACGGCGGGAAGAGAAAACTAGGAACTGGAGAACTGGTAACCTAAAACTGGAAACTGGGAACTATTTACTACAAAGGAACTGAGAATTAAGGACTCAGAACTATGAAGGGCTGGAGTGCAATGAAGGAAGATTAAATAAACTGAACACGGGGAATGTGGAATAGAAAATAAACTTGGGCACTGTACATATGTAAGTAAAAATTGTAAGTTAAAACACAATAGGGGTAAAAAATGTTAGGATTTGCCATACGTAGATGGTCGGTTTAGTTAACGTGTCACTTGTCTGTCTTAATAAAAGCAAATGAATGAAAGAAATGTAAAGTTATTGATACATAGCAATAAGTGAAGCTAAGTTAGAAATAGGTAATGCATTTTTGATGAATAAAGGCGACAGAATGAAGTGTTCCCTGGAGTTCAAATATTTGATAACTTACCTTGAGTTCGAGAAGAAAAGAAAAAAAGTAATAACACCATCAATAAGAGTAATAGCAACAAAGAAAAGGGAGAAAGCACGAAGTCACACTGTCAGTCATTCTTTTAGTTAATGTTTGTTAAAAAATCAGCTCGGCAAATAAGGAAACAAGACATAATTGACTGAGAAGCAATTAAAACTTTGACGTTCCAAAAGAGGAAGGTAGGAAAGAAGGAAAGATGCAACTTTGAAGCTCAACATTCCAGAAAAGAAAAGAAATAATGATACAGAGACAATAATAATCACAACATAGAAAACGAGGCGCAGTACAGAAAAATAGAAAAGGACAAACTTTAAAAACAGTAATAGAAGTCACGATTACCACTGAAAAAAATTAAGCGGACGAAGAAAAATGGAAAAGCTATGAAAATGCCAATTATAATCACACGAAACAAGAAACCAAAGGAAAAGAAGACAAAAAATAACCATATTAAAACGCGAATTGTGTCAGTGCAGGAAACAAACAAGGGTGAGTGAGATTAATTTCTTTTCATCCCAGGTGGAGTCAAAGGTGTTGGCTAATTAACCTGGCGTGCACGTGCCCACCTGTCCGTCTTCCCTCGGGCGTGGCAGCAGGTCAGGTGTGTGTTTGGTGGCAGTGGTGTGTCCTTCGTCTGCCTCCGTCTGTTCTGTTTACTGTCTTTTACCTGTGTCTTCTCAGTTGTCAGTTACCTGTAGCATTGGTGGATACAACAGTGTAGCTACTTGGAAGTCGTAATTACACACAGGTATATAAGGGCTTCTCTTAAGTTAGGTTATCCATCTTACAAGTGATAGTTATTAGAGTTACAATTTGCATACTTTCTTTTTCTTTTTTTTTTATCTTTTTACCTTTTTCCAGCTCAAGGTGAATTGTATGTAGATAAATGACTAGTAATTATGGACTTCGTTTTCTTTCTATTTTTTTTCTTCTCATAACTACTGATTTATGATTTATGCTTATAGCTCTCTTTTTTTATATAGTCAAAGGTCAGGTTTACACACACACACACACACACACACACACACACACACACACACACACACACACACACACACACACACACATACCTTAACCTTGACGCTGCTGGGGTCGTCGAAGGCCATCCAGGTTAGGTTAGAGAAAGCGTAGGGCGCCGTGAGATCTTCGTCCCTTTCCAGAGTCCAGTTGCCCCTCCCCATGGCCTCGCACGCCTGGTGGGGAGCAAGACGAAGGCGGTGAAGAGGTAGTGTTATTAGCGATTAGCGGGAGTTTCACGTAGGAATGAATTGAAAGTTGATTTATAAGGTATTTTTTATTTGTTTTTATCGTTGATTTTTTTTTATGTTTGGTTTCACTATGCTTATTATTATGCAAGTGGTTTCCAGCAGTGACAACTCTTGATATTTGTTTCTTTTTTTATGCAAGAAGGGAAAGATGAACGAGGAAGCAAAAATAAAATAAATAAATAAATAAATAAAACACTAATTTGCCAGTCTCCTTATAAATAAAAAAAGTAACCCAAAAGTCATGAAAAATATCGTGAAACCTCCTTAAAAAAAAGTAAAAGCATATGAAGTTAGAAATACAGAAGCAGGGAGGGAGTTCCAGAGTTTACCACAGTTTGCTTTGACTTACAATGAGTGTGTTAACTAATTACTGTACCTGAGGGTAGGACATGTAGGTGGGGGCATCGGTGGCTGGGGAGCGGGGCGTGGTGAGGGTGGTGTTCTCCAGAGTGAAGGAGAGAACCGTCTCGGGCACACTCAGCACAAGTTTCTCCAGAGGCACGCCAAGACCCGCGGCTAAGTCCACAAGGGAGTCCTGCACGCACACACACACACACACACACACACACACACACACACACACACACACACACACACACACAGAGAGAGAGAGAGAGAGAGAGAGAAGAGAGAGGAGAGAGAGAGAGAGAGAGAGAGAGAGAGAGAGAGAGAGAGAGAGAGAGAGAGAGAGAGAGAGTTGACATTTTAGTTATATTCAATGATAATGATGATAATGATGATAGACAAACGTAGATATTTACATACAAAAGTTAATCAATTCAACCTTTTACCACAATTATTTATTTATCTTTTTATCATTATTATCTTGTTCAGTGTACGTTTTTGTTAACGCTGATAAAAATATAGATGAAAATACTCTTGAATATTAATCTCAAAACTGATAGAAGATGACAAGCAATACTTTACGGTGAGGAACACAAAGACTGCACAAAGAGTGATGGGATGATGGGAAGATAATACAATACCGTAGAGACACTGATGGGATGATAGGATGATGATAGGCAATGATAAAACAATGATTGTGCAATAATGAGAGAATGGCAAGGGGCAGAAATGACCAATAATAAAGGCCAATAACAAGACAATGATAAGGATAATGACCAATGATCAACCAATAAAAGATAGGATTCAATAGTGACATATAGGCAGTGACAGGATGGTAATGGTAGGCAGTGATAAGACAATGACGAGTATAATGAGGGAAGGACGAGGGGCAGAAATGACCAATAATAAAGGCCCCTAACAAGGCAGGGATAATGACTAATGACAAACCAATACGAAAAAAAATACAGTAGTGACGTATAGGCAATGATAAGACAATGACGGTACAATGAGGGAAGGACGAGGGGCAGAAATGATCAATGATAAAGGCCAATAACAATGCAGGGATAACGACCAATGATAAACCAGTACAAAAAAATACAATAATGACACATAGGCAATGATAAGACAATGCCGGTACAATGAGAGAATGAATGACGAGGCGTAGAGATGACCAATAGTAAAGTACGATAACAAGGCAGCGATAATGACCAATGATAAACCAATACGAAAAAAAACCACAGTAGTTTCGTAAGGGCAATAACACGATGGTAATGGGGCGATGGGTAGTGAAAGGGTAATGGGGTACGTTGAGCATCAGACACTCACGGCGTTCTGTAGGTCCGCCAGTCCCATGAGCCTCGCCGGGTGGTAGGTCAGGCTGGGCTCCTCGATGCTCAGGTTGTGCGTGGGCAGCGAGAAGTAATCCACCACCCTGAGAAGAGAGTGATGGAGTGATGGTGTGGTTGTGGTGTTAGTGGAGCTCGGGGTGGTAGTAGTGGTCAGGCTTATTCTCAAACACTTCTCAAGCGCTTCTCAAACAATGTACCTGCTCAGGCTTGTAATAACTAACTAGCTAACTAACTAACTAACTAACTAACTATCAAACAACGTACCTGCTCAGACTCTTAACAACTAACTAACTGACTAACTAACTAACTAACTAACTAACTAACAACTAAACTGCTCAGACTCTTAACAACTAACTACCTACGTAACTAACTAACTAACGTGCTCAGCCTCGTATTGTCAAACACTTCTGTGCTTCACCTCCACTATTTCAAAAGATATTATTTAAATTTACATGAGTTTTTTTTAAGGTGTTTTAACGGTCGTAGAGGCAGAATGACAAGATTTCCACATTATCAACTGAAGAAACACTGGAAAAACCGACTAATCATCTCTGTGGCTTTAAAAATAGTCGTGGTGAGCGAACAAAGAATTTCTGAATAAGGACTTTAGTATTTCCATCAGTAACAGGAAGAGTGACATGGAGGAACCTTTTCTTATACTACCACTTGTACTACTCACTTTGCCAGTTCCTTGAGGTCGTATCCCTTCACAATGTACTCAGGGTTAGGCGCCACGGCAAGAATCAGCAGCTTCCCTTCATCCTCCTCCTCTTCTTCATCAGTTCCTGGGGCTGCTTGCTTCAGAAGTCTCCTCCTCAGTAAGCCTCTCCTCCTCCCTCCTCCTCCTCCTCCTCCTCTTCGCTGGCCTCTCCTGCCGAAAGTCCAGCCAGCGGATCTCTGAGTGGAGGCCTCGGTTGTGGTGGTGGTGGAGGTGGAGTTGGGCACGGAGGTGGTGGTGATGGTTGGGGTGTCAGTGGTGGTGGTGGTCGTTGTAGTCGTTAAGTAATCCTGAAATATTGGAAGAATTGTCAATATTTTTTGTTGATGTTTTTTGTTGTTGAGTGGCTGTTACATCCCACTCTCCCAGTGCTTCGCCAAAAAATATCTTACTTGAGTACTAACCCTTCTACTTTGCAATCTACTATCTCCAAACCTTTCTTTACCAATTATCCTGTCTTTTATCTATTCCCCTTCTGTTCCTCATTACATCCTCCTAATACCCCACCAAAAAAATGTCTTACTTCAGTACTAACCCTTCTACTTTGCAATCTACTATCCCCCTACCCTTTCTTTACTAATCATCCTCTCTTTTTATCTATTCCCCTTCTGTTCCTCATTAAATCCTCCCAATACCCCACCAAAAAAATGTCTTACTTGAGTACTAACGCTTCTACTTTGCAATCTACTATCCCCCAACCCTTTCTTTACTAATTATCCTCTCTTTTTTCTATTCCCCTTCTGTTCCTCATTACATCCTCGCAGTGTCCAGCTGAAAAATGTCTTACTTGAGTACTAACCCTTCTACTTTGCAATCTACTATTCCCCAACCCTTTCTTTACTGACTATCCTTTCTTTTATCTATTCCCCTTCTGTTCCTCATTACATCCTCCCAATACCCCACCAAAAAATGTCTTACTTGAGTACTAACCCTTCTACTTTGCAATCTACTATCCTCTAACCACTTTCTTTACTAACTATCCTGTCTTTTATCTATTTCCCTTCTGTTCCTCATTACTCCTCGCAGTGCCAGACTCACCTCATCCTCCAGGGGCTGTTCCGTCACCGCGTACTCGGAGGCAGATTCAAGGGCCTCGTAGTCTTGGCTGTGTGGGGGAAAGACGGATTAATTACCAAGGTGAATTGATAAAGGTGTGAGTCTTCCTCCTCTTCTTCTTGTTGTCCTTTCTCCTCTCTTTCTTTTCTTTTTTTTTTCTTTCTCTTGTCTTCTTTCTCCTGCTTCTTCTTTCTTCGCTATTCCTGTTTTTCTTTCTCCTTTCTTTTCTTCTCTCTTCTGCTTCTTTTTTTGTTCTCTTTTGCGTCTTCCTCTCTAATTGCATTTTTAATTGTTTTTCCTCCTCCTCCTCCTCCTCCTCCTCCTCCTCCTCCTCCTCCTCCTCCTCCTCCTCCTTCGTGATATGTTTTTATTCTGTCTCATTTACCTCCCACTTATTTCTCTCATCCTTTTCTCTTTAATCCTAATTGCAATTATCTCTTTCCTCTTTTATTGATTCCTCCTCCTCCTCCTCCTCCTCCTCCTCCTCGTACGTACCTTCCATCATCCTCCAAGAGCGGAACAAGAGTGGTCGCTCCCTCCCCATCGTACTCCGTCACCGCCTCCGTCACTGCCTCCGTCGTTGCTTCTGTCACCGCCTCAGTCGTTACCGCCAGCTCCTCCTGTGGCAGTGCTCGTTTGGTCACATTATGCACTTTCTGGTCCAGCACGAGTCTGAGAACCTGTGGGAAGAGGGAAGTGTGTGTTAATCTCCTTAGTACTGGGATGCTTTGGGTTTTATTAATTTTTTATTGGTTCTGCTTATTTGGCGATTTTGTATTCAGAAACTCATGTGGGATAAGAAAGTGAGGGAAGCTACAATAGGCCGTTAATTAAACCTATTCGTGGCAGTCGCTGTGTGAATATTTTTGCCTATTTCCATCCTACCATCCTCATCCATAAACTTGTCCAATCTTCCTTTAAAACTCCAAAATAAAAATAGTACATACTCCGGCCATTAATCTTCTGACCGCCATACAAACTTACTAATGTTAATAATTTCGTCTAATCACACCAAAAACTCGTGGTGACAATGCGCCTCAGTTAACTTGGCATAACCTAACCTAACCTAACCTAACTTAACCTAACTTTGACCTGACCTGACCTGACCTATGGAATTTTACTTGGGTGTGTGATTTGTCTCCTTGAAGTATGTCCAAGAACTTTCCTTTTTCTCCTTTTCTCACCTTCTTCTCAACCTTGACTTCTTCCTTACTCTTTTTTCCTCCTCTCTCTCGTTTCCTAACTCTTAGAAATCCAACGTTGCCTCTATAAATAAACTTTCATATGGACGGGAATTTTTTGTTTTTTCCTCTTTCCGTGACATTGAAATATTTAAGACTTGTTTTGTTTATTTCCTCTTTCTTTTTTTTTTTTTTGTTCTGTTTCTCAACTTGTAGAAATTAAGATTATTATTGTTTTTTTTTTTTTTCCTCTTTCCATGACATTTCAATATAAGCTTAATAGTTGATCTCCTTTTTTTCCCCTATCAAGTTTCCTTCTTTGTTTCCCTTCTCGTGTCCCAATTTGTAGGAATTAATTATTATTTATATATACCATTTATGCCCTTTTCCGTGTGATTTCATCTTTAACCTTGTGAGTCTTTTTTTCCCCTTCGTGTCTCTCTCTCTCTCTCTCTCTCTCTCTCTCTCTCT
>JAHFWG010000260.1:11594-47929 GCA_020233015.1 Callinectes sapidus | reverse complement strand
CCCCCCCCCCTCCACTAATCCCTCCACACACACACGCGCGCGAGAGAGGGAGAGAGCAAACGATGATCCAGGAACATAAATATCACAGAGACACGTGTGCTTTGCCTTTCTCACCTCCACAACACTTTCATAAACGTACGCAACTTTGCCATAACTCATCAGACTACACCTGTTAATTAACACGCCTTTTGTACCGAGCCGCCGCTACCCTTCTCTCTCTCTCTCACACACACACGCTGCCCTTGTTTGCGTTATCAAAGTGCATTAGAATATATACAAACACGTGGCCTCACTTCTTTTCCCTCCCTCTCCTCTCTTGCTTTCGTCCATATTCAGAAACACTTCACCGCTGCGCCTTCACTCTCTTAAAAGACTCCTGTTTAAGTGACGTAAGTTTTCAAGGGTGTTTTTATGGTTTTAATGACAAATGAACAAGTTTACTATATAATTGACAGGAGAAACACCCTCAGAAACCTGGCCTGTAGTCTCTGTGGCCTTTGAAAATAGTTGTGGCGAGAGAGCGGAGCGTTTCTAAACACGTACCTCTCTCTCTCTCTCTCTCTCTCTCTCTCTAGGCAGGCTGCTGGCTCTTCCCATTTCCCATCCCGCCTTTCCGACTCCCCGCTGTTCCTCCCTCCACCGTTCCCACTGCAACCGCCCAAACGCAGCCCCACTTTTTAATGAACCGTGTGGGAGAAGTGCGCCAAGAGTGTGTTAGGTGGTCATTAACAGGCTCACCCTTGCTAGCGTCTATCGATATACGAGGAAACGCATCACCGTCAATATTATAACATCATTATTGTCGTTCTAGACTCCTCACTTCCCAAATATGATGGAGAATAGTACAAAGGTTTTATTCACATTAGTTATACGTGAAAGAAAATAAGTATATGTAAAATTCAGAAAATAGTGATGATTAGGTAATGTTTATGAGAGAGAGAGAGAGAGAGAGAGAGAGAGAGAGAGAGAGAGAGAGAGAGAGAGAGAGAGAGAGAGAGAGAGAATAATCATATTTTCTAACCTAAATGAAGTATAACAAACAACTTGAATAGAATATAATGAATCCAGAATATAAAAACAGCAGTAATGAATAATGACAAGTATAGAAGTATAATGTAACAGGAGCAGCAGCAGCAGCAGCAGCAGCAGCAGCAGCAGCAGCAGCAGCAGCAGCAGCAGTAGTAGTAGTAGTAGTAGTAGTAGTAGTAGTAGTAGTAGTAGTAGTAGTAGTAGTTTTATCTATTATATTATGGAAGACGAAAATATAAGTAACTTCTATCAGTATCCAGTGTCCTCGTCCTTGTAATGTGGAACCCAAGAAAACATTTATGATACTTGTTTAAAATCCCTCGAAATTGTAGATTTTTGCACCCGTCATTACCTTCAATACAATAAGAACCCAGGAATATAATTCTTTTTTTTTTTCTTTCACCACTCGCCACCTGACAACCAACTATTAAGGAGCGGGGCAGCCTGTTACGATAGTTAAGGGGTGTGGCACGTGGTCTGGCAGCTCATAAACTGTACCACAACGTCTCAAGTCTTCCTGGTACTACTCACCGGGCCAGACTCGAGTGTAGAGACAATAAAGGTCCGCCGTTATTCCAAGATTTGCGCTTTGTTGTCCATATGGCGCCTTTCGTCACACCGAGGCTTGCAATCTAACATCCCTGACTGATTATTTCATACCGCCATTACCTAATATATGGACTTTCCTTTCATGCCACAACTTTCGTTACCGAGAAAGGAAAGGCGAATGTTGCCAATATTCGAGGACGTTTGAGTGAGTGAGCGAGTGAGGAACTTGAAAAGAGAGAGAGAGCGCTGCATATTTGAGTCACGCTTAGGAATGAGTGTTATTTCAAGCGGCACTGCTCTAGATGACACGGTAACACTTCTCCATTTCTTTAACACGCCTGATTGAATTACTGTGCGTCTGGAGACTTTCTCCGTCGCCCTTTGTGGTTTTGCTAAATTGATTAAAGTGCAACTTCTGCGTCGCTCACCTTACCGCCTCTCCACTTGAAATCCGCCCGTGTAAGACCAGGAAGCCAATACAGATATTTGGATTTGGCCGCGACTCACTGGCAATTTGAATTTTACACGCTGAAATAAGATATTCCAACCATTTCCAACTCTGTTCAGAACATGCTTCGGTTCATTGTACTTTAGGCTGTATTGAGTAGAAGACTCGCATAACCCGGTCCATGGTGACTGAAAACACATCAAGGGTGCTTGCTGAGGCATCACAAAAATGATTGCAGGAAAGAAAGGGAGAAAGCAGTAGTGTCGGAGAAGATAGGGAGCAAAATTCATTTTGTATTTATTCATCTTTTCTCTCTTCCTCCCTCGAAGATACTACATTACAGCATTTGTGCACGAAATAGAAGGTAGGATAGATGATAATATCCAATTGGTGTAACTCTAATACCTTGAAAAAGCCTATGACATGGAAAATGTGCGATGAAAGCAATAAACTGGTGTTTTCGCCAGTTTTCTGGTATGGATCTACTACGAATGTTAGCTTGACTATTATAAAAGAAGGTAACTACCTTCCAAGAATGCTATGATTTGTCCTTATTAAACAAAGCTAATCTAAATGTTCAATCATATCAATAAACTATTATTGCTCTTATGATGTAAGAATAACTCTACTTATAACACAAAACACCACTCAAGATTGCTATTAAGGCTTTTTTTTTGCTCACGGCAGCTCACAGGTACAGAAATTCTGGTTAGCTGTCACAAAAGTTTTACCCTGGATCTGCTGCTGGCTATTTTCATACCAACTACTCTTCTGATCTTGCTAACTGTGCTGCATGCCTCCCCTCCTCCCGTGACCTCACTACAAAAGGCTTTCTTCTCCCCCTCACCCCTATCTTGTCCACCTCTCTGATGCAAGAACTAGTTTTTTCATTCATACCTTTCTCTGGTAAACTATGAAACTTTCTATCTGATTCTGTATTCGCAACTTCCGATAAAGAAAAAAAGAAAAATTGAGATTACGACACTCCTTTTATATTAAAAAATCCTACTGGGAGTCAAGCCTTCAGCCACCAAGAGATTCAACACCACATTAGCTGTGGCAGCAATGACTCTACGCAACACATAAAGACTGACAATAAGCACAGCACGTCAGTAGGACAAAACTGGTATGCTTGAGTCAAACAAAGCACAATACACATCAATGGCTGTCTCTCTTTCCACACTTCTGGCAGGCTGTCCTGAGCAAGTGCAGCATGACACATCCCCAACGCTCTACCAGTACCAGTAAGCGCTAAGATCCAGTCAGTTGTTGATTTACTGGGCATGAACCATAACTGTTCAGGTCTCTGGTGTTTCAGCAGATCCACATCAGCAGCAAATGAGCAAGCACCTTTCCTGGTACGCTGAGCAGTGGTTGTTGCAGTCCTGACATTCTTCTTGCCCCTTCCAGATAGGGACATCCAACTCCTTTTTCCAGTTGGGGGGAATGGTACCTGAATGCCATACAGCAGTCAAGATGGCATGCAACCCACAGATCATGGCATCACCCCCAGCTTTGAGCAGCTCCACACTGATGTTGCAGATACCAGCTACCTTTCCACCCCTCAACTGATGATGACAAAGCTGCCTTTCCACCCCTCAAATGATGATGACAATGATGTAATTGGTTACACTACAAGAGGTGGAAACAAAAGGCACTCATACCAGACTTCTAAAAGTCGGGCTGTGCTGAACAAACATTGACCAGGAACAGGAAGTAATACAGTAACGAACAGCATCAATATTCATTATATTTTATTGTTGCACTGCATTAGTGTTCTGCATTTCTTTGTATTTCACAAAAAGAAATACAACACATTTCAAAGAGCTCTCATCCTATCTTATGAAAATATTTTGTCTGCCAAAAAGATAACATTTTTTTTCCATATTGAGATGCTTAACATTAACCAGCCAAAAATTACAAATCAAAAGTTTCCATTCAAAATTTAAGGAAACACTGTTCATGCTAGGTAAAAAAATTAAAAGTAGATGCAAGCCTTAAGCAATATATCCTGTAAAATATACAGGCAACACAATTACATTTTAAAGTCTAATTATCTATGAGTAGGAAATCATGATTATCTAATTATCCTCGTCTTTTCTGAGTGGATATGTAGAGAACATTGTTTCCTCTGATGAAGGCATCTCCATATTTGTTCTTGAGCTGCCCGTTCAGGTACTCCTCACTCTGTTCCAGCGCAATGTTCATGTAGCCGTCAAGACATGCAAGAACACCTGTGAGGAAATGCTAATTAACCCTTTTCATCTTCCATTTTCTTCCATTATAGTACTGTGGGACTAATTTTTTTCACATTCAAGTTACACTGTGGTAACTGAAGCTTTCCCACCTAGCAGGAAAAACTCAGAATTATCTCTAATCTAATCCTCCAAGAGAGTTAACCAAAAGAAAGAGATAAATGTCTTGAAACCTCCCTCTTAATTGAAGTACGAGCTGGAAATGCAAACGCAAGCAGCAAATTTGAGAGTTGACCAGAGAAAAATATGAATAATTGAGAGTACCAGTTAAACCATGCATTGGAGAGTGGGACAAAGAAGGGCTGAGAGGAAGAAGAAAGCCTTGTGCTGCAAGGCTGCAGGAGGAGGGAAGGCACACAGCAAGCAAAATCAGAAGAGCAGTTGGCATGAAAATAGCAATACAAGATGGTACGAAATGCAACGTGACTCAGTGAGGAAAGTCAGAAGATTACAAGTAGACCAACCTCGACAGAAGCCATACTGGAAATCAGATAAAAGATTGTGAAGTGACAGAAAGAAGTTCAAGAATCTTCCTGTTTGGTATAAATAAAAAAATGTAGATATAAAAGAGATTAAAGCTACAGGATGTTAGTTTGAGATATTAGAATGGCCACTCTTTTAGAAACAGGTTGAATGTAAGCGAACTTCCAGCAAGAAGGAAAGAGTTGGAAGAGTTTGGCCAGGCATAGTGCAAGCACCAAAGCACAGTTTTTGAGAAGAATAGGAGGGACCCCATCAGGTCCATAAGCCTTCCAAGGGTTTTGGGCAGCAAGGGCATTGTAAACATCATTCCAATGAATTTTAATACAAGGGTAAGTGAGAAAATAAGAGTAAGAAGAAATCAGTACATCTATTCATATTACACTGATGGCAAGGGATAAGAGACCATACAGTGCAATTGAACAGAATGATGGATGGATGGAGAGAGGAATGCTTGGATCTTAAATAAATACATACTCCAGAGGACAGAGAGATAAACGGTATGTAACTATAAAAAGACAAAATTCCAGTCCCAAACAAATCAATGATATCCTGGCCTGAATGTCAGTCCTTTTAGTAATGTTGTGAATGTGATTAACTAGACTGAGAGTTTGAAACAAAACTTTAAAATGAATCAGTGGAGCTCAGTGTCAGTGCTGCAAGAACCCCCACAAGTGCCCAGTTCCACAAACTCTGCCTTCAGTGATGGTGAAGAGCACCAATAAGGAGGTTGATAACACTTCCTCCACAGGACTGAAGCAAGACCATCACCTTGACACCCTAAGGATGCCTGTGAGTGTAGCCAAAGTACAACAGTGGACTCTGATGTCAATAAACTAATGAATACCTTCACCAGGAGAATGGCTACCATCCCCAAGGTTCTCTTCGGCAGCTCATAGCATCTGTGTTCACATGGGAGAGGCAACTCATCATCATAGACACTCCTCTAATAAAACTAGACAAACTGCACCATAGACAGAGCTACCCAGAAAACACCTCACTGAGACTTTATTGATCTTAACCACTTGCTTCAACATTCATATATATTTTCTTTACAGAATTGGACGGTGTTATAGCTTGTGTCATCAGACAGTCCTAGAGCTGCAGTCATCAATGTTAAATTTTCACCCAGCTATGAAGCTCAAGGTAATCTTCAGTGGATGATGCTACTATATTCCTCCTCCCTCCTTTGAGAGAAGAATTTAAAGTAGTGAAGCCCTGCAGGAACAGTACAACAGAAGTGAACCCTTACATCTTCTTTCTCAATCCACAAGGTCAAGTGACTTAGAAATGGTTCTGAATTGGGGCCGCCGTGGCACAGTGGAACCACACGTGCTTTGGGGGCCAGTGGGTCTTCAAGTGCATTGATTTGAATCCTGGCCACAATCCAAGGGCAGGTAGAGCTTTCACTTGGGATAATGGGTCCCAAACGGGTGGGCTTTTAGCTAGCTGGTCTCCATTATAATACCTCCTTTGGCCCAGAAATTCCCATAAAAAGCCCACACTGTATTAAAACAATATTGCCATCAACACTCAGGGGAAATTAAGTCCACTTCACAAAACATTTCACACAGATCCATTCTGATCTTACCTTCATATCACTTTGGATTTTCTTTATGCTATTATTCTATCCAGTAAAATCCACACATACTTTTTCAATTTGATCGATATCTTAATTTTCCATAAATATCATAATATCAACAAAAAATATAGTTCAAGTTAAAACACATCTTGGAAAGCAAAAGAAATAATAGTAATAATATTCAAGCAATGCATTTAGTTAAGAGCAAAGCAACCACTCTGTACCAGCAACAATCATTACAGCTTCTCCCATCCTAACAAAGACAAGTTCAACACACCTCTGTAATCAACGCCAGAGTTCAGCTTCACCACAACGGGCCGTCCAATGATCTGCTGCAGGAACTCGTTTGGCGTCTGCCGGCGACTCATGGTTCAAAGATGACGGCCGTCTGGAACAGGAATATCCATGACTAAAAACATTGAAAATGCCTAACATATCTCACGACTTACAGCATAAAGTAGAGAGAGAAGCAAAGCGTTCTCAGCTCAACTAGAAAAGGTTCAAATGTCTCAGGAACTGAAATACAATTGTCTGAAATATTATCACTTTAAGAATAAACAATTATATATAACATTTAACAACCTAAACTGCAAACAAACTGGACATAATGTAACAAACTAAAAACGACAGTAAATGTTTCCAAGAGGTCCTTCCTCTGTCCAATATGGCGAATGTCACCTTAGACTTTTAGGATGTGCTGAATCTTGTCTAAATTGACGTCTCTGACTAAGCAAACCAAGGCAAACTTAATCAAAGCTATTATTCCTGTTGATGCTTTTAATAACTTTAATGTTAAGAACCACCAGTATCGAACCTGCAACATCACAACCCACATCTAGATAGTGTAATGTCAGTTCTCTGTTACTGATGGCACAGTTAGATCTTCCTGTGTTTTAATTGTGTCACAATGGAACTCTCTCCCTGGCGGTGGTGCAGCTGTAAAACTTGAGCCGCCCCACAGTGTTACAACAACTACACTACATTGACGGGCGCGGTGTGGCATTAATAACACCACTTATAGACACTGTACACTCTGAAATACTGTTCATGGTACATCCTTCCACCAGATAGTTGGATCAGGTTGCGCCATATCCCACTCTGATATTAATGTGCCGGCGTGCCAGCAGTTCCATGACTTCCCTGAGGAATCCTTCAGGTTAGGAGGCCACATGAACTGCTTGGCCAGACCGCCACTCGAGACTTAAGTAATATTGAAACAAAGATACCCGAGTGTCCTTCATTAAAGTTAGACACCCACGGGATGCTATTGATCGGTCTGGAACAGTGAAATAGACGCCAAACTTGCCTGTATGAGTAGAAAAGCAGTATTTATCACAGCCGCCTCACTGCTCACCACAACACAGTCACAGCTGATCCCGCGGCCCGCGCTGCTAATCAAGGTGGTGTTCGGCCTACCTCCTTTTTCGCCTCGCTAAATAATTTCTACATTCTCACTCCTTTAACTGAAATTGAAAAAAATTATCTTTGTTTCACCTTTTCAATAGTAAAACTATACATAACACGATACACTGTAGAGAATTAATACTATAGTCCTTTTCCCATTATTCGGTCTTACTGTCTATCTTCACTTAACTATTTTCCACATTTTTCCCTCGTCCATGCATTACTTACGAGTGTTTTCCTGACCTTGACTAACACTGTCTGCTTCATTTCTCTGCTTTTCTCGTGTAGGAGTACTCGGCAATTGTTGGACATTGTTTCAGTGTTGCCAGGTCTAGGGAAATTTCCCTTTTCTAGGGGAAAATTGACCCCTGGAGGGAAAAAGGGAAGAAATTTTAAATTTTACCAAAATCTAGGGAAAAACTAAAAATATGGGAAATTTTGAGAATAAATGGTATATTCTCCGTGCTTGAATAGACGAGAGATGGAGTGGAAGGTGAAGATGCAATACACGATCAGTTCCCGTACTGAGTGCGGTTGGCTGCACGAGAGAGAGAGAGAGAGAGAGAGAGAGAGAGAGAGTGGGGGGGGGGGGGGGTAACTGAGTGGCTGGAGGAGGGAGGGAGTGTGAAGGGGGAGGTATAATACAGGATCAGTTCCTGTACCTAACAAGTGTAGTGACTGAATGAGAGGGACGCATCAGTTCAGATACTTAGTCTGTACTTGATACCGATCGCGGACGCATGTACTGTCAGCAGAACATTCTTACCGGCTGAAATGGCTTCAAAATACAGTACCAGTGAGAGTGAACACACCGAAACCCCTCCAGCTAAACGCAAATGTTTTGTGTATAATCAAAGCTATTTGATAAAATGGGAGAGTGATCCTAAATCAATGCCAGCATTCAGTGGAATGAGTAGGCAAGAAAAACAAGTGGAAGAGAGTGAAATAAGACTAGCAGCATACATAAGTGAACACAATGCCCCATTTACATCCATGGAACATTTAGTGCCACTAATCCAAGCAGTGTGTCCTGACTCAGAAATTGCCAAGAAGCTGAAGATCCAAAGCATTAAAGCCGAGTTGGTGTGAGTTTTTTTTTTTTTTCTCTCTCTAATTTTGCTTCAGTAGACTGTAGACTATCATATAGAGGTTGTTTTATAACTGCAAAAATACTAATAGTGGTCGATATATGCGGGCATATTCATAAAAATACTTTAAAATGTAGCATATTAACCTTAAATAAGAAAGGGAAACTTTGCATCTAAAAGGGAAAATTTGATGGCACGCCTAGGGAAATATGGCTGTGGCAACCTGGCAACACTGCATTGTTTACACCGTGCCAGTGCCGAGTAGTGCCACACATACACACACACGCACACACTCCCACTTGTTCTGGGAAGCCCTCTAACACTTGTCCCTTCTGTATGTGGCTGTTTGGGTGAGTTACTCTTTGGTTTACTCGTCAGACTGTCATTCACGGTGCTACATTGCCTGTGTCAACCCTCTCCTTACTGCAGAAGAGGCGTCCCCTCCCCCCTGTAAGTGGCTCAGTGCAGGTGTTCTCTCCCTTCCCACGTCCTCCCCAGGCCAGGGGGAAGACAGTGCCATGCTATTGATTCACCGGGTTTGCCACACTTATCAATTCAGTCAAAATACAACGTGGTGTAATGAAAAGGGTAGCAAGAACGATGGGTACGTCAGTCAACCATTGTGTAGCACTGCAAAACTGATGAAAGTTGAAGTTGGTTGGTTATGCAACGTAAAACGCCTTTGGCAGTATTGGTAGTATTGGGTATGCTTGTGCTGTGTATCTAGTGCCAGTTGTTAGAGTTGGCTGCCACTTTGACTTGGAGAGAGGATGTGCTGTAAGGAGTGTGAGTCAACCAACATTCACTGTACACAGCAGTCCATCTGGTAAAGGTTATGGGGAAGAATGTTTGGCCAATTTGCAGTTCCACCCAACCAATGATTCTCCGATGTGTTTGTTGTGTTTTTGTGGTGGTTAGTGTAGTGAACTGATTCATGGTTGACATCATTTCTATTGTAAATGTGTACTTTTCCAGATATGACACCCAAAAACAACAGGTTCCCCAAGATAACTGAGAATGAGAGGTAGGCAAAAGTTGAAGGTGAAAACACAGTCAAAACTCAAAAAAATATACATTTGTGATGGAGAATTATGTATACCAAGAACCAATTCACTACACTGACCACCAGAAAACACAAACCACATCAGTTATTTGTTGGTTGGATGAAACTTCAAATTGACTACATTTTTAAAATGCCTGTATTTCCTGAGTAATATGCCTAAAATTTGACATTTTTCCTAGTGGAGAGAGGTTAAAGAGACGGCAAAGTTTCATATCAGACACCAACACTCTCTCAAGTGGCAGACACAAATATATCATGACCTGGTGAGGAGTGGCAGTGCTTTGTCTGTCAGACTGAAGTAAAGTTAGCTATGTTACTCGAGTCAGACAGAGGCAAGTAGTGGCGGGTGAAGGGTACTGGCCAGCCTGGTAATCACACGTTAGTCAAGCTGATACATGTGGCAGCTGCCCTGGAAAACACTGGCAAGGTCATTGTGTGTGTCTATTGAAGAAAGTGGACATGCTGCCATACAAATAAAAATAATACATGAGACATTTGATTAAGAGCCATCTTTGGGTGTCAAGGCCTCCCCAAGTGTATGGCTTTGAAATCCTGGCCTTGATCCAAGGATAGGAAGGGATTCCACTCTGGGAAACAGTTCCCAAACAAGTGGGCCTCCTATAGCCTGTAAATTCCCATAATAAGCCCACATTGTTTGAATAGAAAATAAAGTAGAACAAGAGATCATAAATAAAGACATTGTAGGAAATGTAAGCACAAGTCGGAGGAGCACTTGTGAGTTGTTAACGTGATGTGACCGATTAACACAGATTTGTCCAGAGTTAAGGTTTGCAATCTCACTAAAAACAATTCCTAGTTTTGTTCATTTAGTTCTTTGTGCTCTTCATCACTTGGAAAGTATTTTGCATGTGTGAAGACTTGTCTACAAAAAAGCACATTCATTTATATCAAGAGAATGATGCTGCTTTAAATTTGACTTTGTTTCTTTTGTTCCTTGTTGCTAATTAATTTTTTAGACGTGTTTTGTTGCTTGGTTATGTATTTTTATGATTAAATATAATACTTGGTTACTCCTTGATTTGAAACAAGTATGTAACTTCTTTTTTATGTGGCTTCTTATTGATATTTTGTTATTGACATAAATTTATAATGAAAGATTTTATTTAGATACATTTCTTTGAAATTTACTGAATTCTTAAATCCATTTTTTTTATTGGCCTTCTGTTTTATTTTTGACTACCCAAGACAAGATTTTTGTTCACCATCATAGTTTGTTGAATTGTACTGTGAGTGTGTAGCTAATGCACTATTGAAATGCTTATAGAGTGAATCATGACATGGCAGAAACACAAAATCTCGGAGTACCTAACACTATGAGCTGTGGTCTGTACGTGTGTCTATGTTTATTCCAGCATGTCAGTTTCAGATGGCTGTGAGTGGTGCATCAGTGTAGTGGCCCAACCCACAACTTACCAAGGTTAGGGTAGGTCAGGCAAGGTTGTATTGATCTGTATCAGTGACCCAACCAAACCTTACCTAACCTAATCTCTGTAAGCCAAGGTGCACTTTGAATATAGCCTTGGCACAGGTATTGGATAATCATAATAGAAGGGAATCTCTTTCCTTCCCTGGACTCAGGATACTTGTTTATTTCAGAAAAAGGTGTGTTCTTATAACAAGGTTATCTTCTTGGGACTCTCTGTAGTCCTGCTATAGAAATGTGCATGATAAATTGCTTTATAATACCATTCATACTGTATGTTCATATATTCAAGCTTCTCATAATGAAATACTGCACATATTGCTTTTTATGAAAGATTCAAGTTCTATAAATAGTTGTGAAATTCTTTACCCATACTGACGAATGGAAATATATTATGTAGCTGAGAATTTGCCACCCCAGAACAGTAAAACATTATCCAATCACAGCTGTCCACATACTGCTGCTGTCTCCAGAACTAAAAGTTTGATACAAACCTAACAGTGTAGGAACAAAGTGGAGGAATGCAATACTACATCCTTCCTGCTTCATTAAGTACCTAACACAGCAATGTTTCTTTCTAGGAGGTTATTTAAGTCAAGCACGTCAAGGATGGGTGACGACGAGTACAGCATCACGCTGTGCCACGGCACCTCCCGTCACGACGTGCTGGTCAAAGGCACCCTCACCCTGGAGGAGCTGTCTAGAACGGTTAGTCACATCTCTCTCTCTCTCTCTCTCTCTCTCTCTCTCTCTCTCTCTCTCTCTCTCTCTCTCTCTCTCTCTCTCTCTCTCTTCCCAGATCACATTTTCTGTTCATATGAAATCAATTATCAACAATAAAATTTGATAACTATCTTTTCAGATTGAGGAATTGACCGACGTGCTTCACAACAGCCAGAAGATCATTCACCGAGGGAAGACTTTGTCCCGGGGCGAGGCGACTCTGGCATCGTGTGGCATCGGTCCTGGTGCCAAGTTGATGGTGCTGGGCAAGAAACACGAACATGAAGACAACAGCATCAGTTTTAAAGCCGTCCTAAAAGTGAGCTCTGACTTAAAGGACACGCTGTCTTATTCTGACAAATTGGGCTACATGTGTCCTATCTCCTCTAACACTAATTCTCTACTTGTCAGATTGAAGAATCTTGTAGCAAAGTAGAGCGGCGCCTCATTGACATCATTCCGGAGGTGGAGGGAATCTCACAGGGCTACATGGATCCCCGGTTGTGTGGGGAGGCACTTGCCAAGCTGAGGAAGCAGCTCCTCGCCGTCAACGAAGACTTCATGCGTCACCTGGAGCAGCTGGACGGCATTGATTTCCAGGTGAGCCCCGGAGAAAATAACTGTGCAGGAATACTTGAATTTGCATTTTTTTTTTACAGAGTAAAAAATTCAACCAGTGATTATATGAACAGTTTCAAGTATTGAAGTGCTTAATAAGGTAACACTTATTGTCTGCAACAGGAAACAGATCTTCGTGCCAGGCAGCGACGGAAAACACTGGTGAAGAGAATCCAGGAGTTGATGGAGCGATGTGACCGAGAACAGGAACACATCAACAAATTGTTGATGAACTACACCTAGTAGTATTAGGGTGACATGTTGTAGTTCAGCCTTCTGTAAGACGCTTAACTCTGTTTTCTAGTTTTAACTCAATGGTGGGTTTAAATTACCAAAGTGTGTGTGTAATTATTAATTTATATTTGTGCTAGAAAAGAGTGATCTTGAAATTTAAAAGATGTGTGTGTATTTTTAGCATATGGCCAGGCTTCATGCACAGCATGCTGGCAGCTTGGTGTGAGCAAAATTATGCATACTTAAACACCACAGTGTTTTCACATGTACAACAATTTAATTAATCTTCGAAAGAAAGGGAAATTACTTTTTTTTCACTATTTGTATGCAAAAATGCATGAGGTTGTTTCACAACTAAATTACTTACTAAAACTGAACACACTAATTACATTGTAATGGCCTGCTATTCATGTAGTAATAGGTAATTATGTTGAGCTATCTGGCATGGCTCATCAAAGATATAATTGGCATTCAGTATGGTAACTCTCAAAAAAGCATGTGAATGGCAGCTGCCTTGTTGTTTACTTTATATTCAGTGTCAAGCAATCAATAATACCCTGCTTAAAAATCAAACCATTTCAGTGTTCATCTCATAAGTTTTGCCATGGCACAGTGATGAGACTTTAAATTATATGTTCACACTCAGTTGTACGTAATAAATGTAACATTATGTGTTCATACAGTTAAATGACATATATATACATATATATTCATACATAGATACATGCAGTGCCAGATAGTTTAGGAAGTACTAACATGATATGAATAATGCAGGTTATACTGTATTTGTGGAAGTGCTACAAAGGATAGGTACCAAAAATTGTGGCATATTGATCCTTTCTTCTTTTTTATAAAAAGGCTGTGTCAGTTTTGCTAAAGTAACCAAGTCCCCATCCTTCTATTTATTAATGGAGCAAACCCTGCAGCAGCAGCAGCAACAATGGACACTGCTGCTGCAGGGCCTCCATCAACACACTGACACTTGATAATGGTGAGTGTGTGTGTGTGTGTGTGTGTGTGTGTGTGTGTGTGTGTGTGTGTGTGTGTGTGTGTGTGTGAGAGAGAGAGAGAGAGAGAGAGAGAATTATGTGCTATTTTAGTTATCTTGGGGATCATAACTTGAAATCATACTAATGTTAGGAAGTGAACAGTAAGTTCACATAAAGAGTAGTTAAACTGTGACAATAAGAAAAAAATACACTATACTTTGATTATATCAAGCTGTGTAAGCAGATTTACTTAGCAAATGCTACAATTTTTGGTATAGAAGAGGTAAACAATAAATGTCATACAGTTATGTTTCTCATGTTATTCACTTTCATTGAACTATGTACTGCTTGCATTTTACAAGTATGTATGGTATTATTTGCACTTGGGAGTAAAAAGACAAAAAAGTGGAAAGATTCACTAGTTTTTGATGGGACAGTATTGATGACTTTGTGAATGGTAGGCCAACTACTTGACATTCTTATGTGATTAGCTTACCAAATGGCATCTAAACACATTACTTTATTCTCTGGTTAAATCTTAGGAAAGATTAAGGAAAATTTAATTATTCTCGGCTTGTGGAATGACAGGTTAATTTCACCAGTGAAAGACTGTTCCTGTTTCTTTCCCAGTGCAAATGGCAAGATTAATTAATGTAATCTGCACTGCATGACATTTGTTGTACAATTATGGAGCCAACATGGTTTTAAAAGCATTCAAAACTTAAATTAAGGTTCAAATATGTAGCTAATAATGAACTTTATACAAAGCCTATTACATTGCCTTTTCCAAGAGTTCTACTGTACATATGTTTACATAGTGTATTTATTTTTCCTACACCATACATTTTTATAGACCCTCTTGTCACACGTGACCAATTCGCCCTCTGAAAGGAAATTTGTATGGAGATGTATGTATAAAAGTTACGTTGGCCAAGTATCAGATGCATCAGAAAGTGATTTGGCATTTCAAGCAAAATCCTTAAAGTGTTGATGTAAATGCCATTGATATTTTATGTAAAGAAAATCTTTCATAATAGTAGCATGAGAGAGGTCCATCATCACTGAGGGAACTGATGCACTGACAGCTTGACACTTTTATATAACAGCAATACTAGAATGGATCAAAGGTAGTAGGCATCCACACTGTTCTTGCCTCATGCTCTGACAGATACCAGCAGTTTGGTGGTTGTTGTTGTTGTTGTTGCTGTTGTTCCCTGCCACTCTTCTACTCACCACCTACAGCCTTATGCCATTGTCATCAGTGTGTGGCATCTTGCCATCTCAATTTTCTGATCACCACAAAATACTAATGACCTCAGGAATTCATTCTGTGTGGTTGCTTAGATTAGTACTGGCAGATTTCATGCAAACTATTTTGTTCTGTTTTGTATAAAATGAAAGCTTTATTTTTTATTTGTATTGTACATATTGGTGGCTTCCTGAAAACATTATTACTAGAATGTAGCTTCTGAATATTTTCCGCTTGAAATAAAAAAGGTGTTTACTCTTTAATTAAATGCCTCTGTGATGTTCTGTGTCCTGCTGGTAACAAGTACTATGTTGTGCTGTGTTGATGCCAGTGACTAGCACAGTTACTGCAGGACCTGGCCAGGTTGTACATCCGTCACACTTTTAAAATACAAGGTAATATTTTTCTCATATAAGCTTGTGATCAAAATAATCTTTCTAATAAAATACTTTGTGCAATATTTTTTTTATTTTACTCTGTAAATATTAAATTACATTTGATCATTCTTAGGATAGAAGCAGTACATTATTGCACCAGTGACACTTGAGTGTTTGTTGGTAAGAGTTAAAGCTGGAGACAGTGAAGGAAACGCAGTTTAGAGGAGCAATGGACAAACGTTAAAAGAGAAAGAGACCATTCAAATAAATACTTGTACTTACTGATAAGAAGAAACAAAAAGCCAGGCATCAAGGGGAAGTGATGGGCGTAGATATGGAAGATGATGATTTGAAGGAAAGGATGAGAATGTGAAGCTTTCACAGCAATAACATTATTGCATTACATTAGCCTACATGTCTTATCAATATGTATTACAAATCAATGCTTCAAAAAAGTGCATTAAGGCAAGACTGACTAGTTAGTTTTACAAGTAACCCAACACACACACACACACACACCTCCCATGGACCACTACTATCACAGCTGGCCATGCCCTCATTAATAAATAAATAAGTAAATAAATACATGAATAAGCACTCACACTCACAGCAGATAATCATGATGACAAATGTATCAAAAGCACAGCCGGGTCCCAGTTGAGCTACTTCAGGAGTGAGGCAGCCTAACACTCTATTTATCTGGGGATCAGATCACCAAACACCAGATTAATGAAGGCAAACATACATACATACATACATGGTAGACAGGTTGGTCACTGAATGATAACTGTAATGAGACAAACATGCATCAGAAGCTATCTTGTTCCATATTCCTGTGTCTCTGAAACTTAACTCTACATTACCAGTGGCCAGTCTACCCGACTACCAGAGAGGAAGGAAGCAACCACACTCACCATCACAAAGTTTTGAAGCTTCCCTGGTCAGTCTTGTGGTGCTTCAGTGTCAGGAATCTACGCTCTGCCGTGACGAGGCGCTCCTCCACCTCGGCTACTCTGCAGGACAATAAGGAAATGCTAAAACATGACACTCATTCACACAAAAACACACAATATTTAATGACATTACTTGAGGAATTCTCTTCAAACTTCAAGCAATATCTTAACTTTGATTTTACACAACCAACAATTTTTCTAACATATTATGGAACCCAAGAACAAGGAGCAAAATAATCTGTACTATACCTAGAAACTTCTCAACATTTATAGGAAAGATTAAACAATATAATCAAAGTCTACTGAGAAAAAGGGGTGGATTAACTTGCACCAAACACCAAAATGCGTGCCAACTAGTGTTAAAAGATATGTATAATGAAGAGACTCACCTTGCTTTGTACTGTGACAGGAGATTCTCATTGACGGCAAGGTTTGTGTTGGCGGTGTGCAAGGCAAGGGCTGTGTGCTGCTGCTGGCTCTGAGCTTCCTGTAGGTGTTGGTTCAGCTCAGACACTTTCTGTTCATAGTCTCTCTTCTGCTGTCTCATCTGGGCCTGCAATCTGTATGGGAATGAAAATCAATAGATAGATATATAAACAAGAGATTGAAGAAAGAACTGCAGTTACTTTTGTGTTAACTAATAACATACAATAAACCTTCTGAGTAGAATGTTCCACTTTAATACTGCAGTACCCCACAAGTTCCACTGAGTACTGAGTCTTCTGATCATCAAGTTCCATGCCAAGTTTTGAATTCTTACCATCCCAACCTTCACACTTTATTTTCTCAAGTTTTGCACTTTCATCATGTACGGGTCTTGCATTCCTAACATTGACATCACTGATACAAAAATAAATATGTATGTGTTATGCATCATAGACTTATTTCTAATGTGTGCACACACACACACACACACACACACACACACACACACACACAGGTCTAGGCCATCTATTTGGAACAAATAACCATTTTTCCATGTTTTCATTTCTCAGAGTATCATAATCCTTGAGTTGTGCATCCAATGAGTTCCAATGACTCACCTTCATTTTAGAGTTTATAAGTTTCAAGACATTTTTTGGAGCTAATTGTCTCAGACCTGCAAGGGGATTGGTAACTCAGTGGGAATTTTTATGTGTGTTTTATGTTGCCCGATGTTGCCAGATTTCCCCTCTTACATAGAAAAAAATTATCCCTTCAGAAGAAATAACCACAAAAACTTGGTGAGGTGCATTACTTGATAGTGTGGTTATTTTTCCATAGAAGGGCCACCGTGGTTTAGTGGAATCCTGGCCATGGTCTGAGGGGATGTTGGGCATCCACTCGGGGAAACGGTTCCTAAATGGGTGGGCTTTCAGATAGGAGGTCTTCATCAGGTGATCTCCTTTAGCTCATAAATTCCCATAAAAAGCCAACACTGTATATACATATAAAGAAAGAGTGAATATAAGGAAGACTTCTAACCTGGAGTAGCTTTCCTGAATGACCGCATTACTCTGGTAGCACTGTGCCAGAGCCTCTCGGTGGGTGTTCTCCGAGGCCTCCAGTCGACCCTCAACACCTGACGTCACCTCCTCCACTTCCTCCGTCTTCAGCCTTTGAATGAGAGGTGGAACATTTACCTTATCTCCTTAGTTCAAGTTATAGACAATAACCAGAACACACGACACGTTGTTTTTCATTCTTACCGCAACTGTTTCTTCAGAAATTTGTGGCTCCTGCTGCTTTCCTGTTGTAGTTTGTCTAGTTGAGTGGTGACCTTAGCCAGGTTCCTCTTGGCTTCCTCACCTTCCAACCTTGCTCTGGCAGACTCACTTCTTGCTTTACTCAGTCTCTCTTCCAGCTCAGTAATTCTAGCCAACAAGTCCTTCCTCTGCTCTTCAACCCTGAAAAGTTTTAATTTTGCATTCCACACCCTCATTGGTGCATGTAGTTTCCCTACAAGTACTACATAAAAACATATCAGATTCTTTACACAGAGATAATGTGGCTGAAGACTAGATCACACATTCTAGGTTTGTTTCAATGAAAGTGAATGTACATACGTGTCTCAAAACCTGAATAACATGACTAGTTGCAGCGGTGACTTCACTTGGTGTTCTTCAGAGTGTGAAACAAGCCAGCCACAAGTAAAAAAAACTTACTCTTTAACATTCTGCAGGCCAAGAGAAGACATGTTATCTTTTTCAGCCATGAGTGAGGTAAGCTGTGTCTCCAGGGAGCTGATGCGTTGGTGAAGATTGAGTGTTTCCAGGCGGTGTTGCTCCTTCCTCTGAGTCATTTCCTCCTGAAGCTGCTCTGCCTCTTCCATCACCTTCTTTAGGTCTCTCTGAGCACGGTCATAATCCAGCTGCTTCTCACTCAAAGACTGAAAGGATATAACACCACCACAATCAACTCACATTACCTACTTCAATAATATCATGTAATAAGTAGAAACTGGAGCATAAAGTTCTGTTCTCTAATGTTTCTAAAGAAGGAGGAGCGTTGTAACTTATGATTCTGTGTGTGGATGAGTCCTGAGTGAGTTGCCAGGAATTGAATTAAACCTAGAAAGATATGAAAAAGGGGCTGCTTGTCTCACTCACCATCTCCAGCTTTGCCACTTCCTGCGACATCTTCTTGATATTAGTGTTGTAGTTGTGCTTCACCTTGGTCACCTCAGCCTCAGCTTTCCTCCCAGCCTCCTCCGTCAGGGAAGCAACACTCCCCTCCAGTCTATGCACTTCATCTGCATCAAGTAAAGGGGATTAAGCCAAAATTCCAAGAGTTACTGGCTTTGTTTCCTATCACATTCACCCACTGCAGCAACTGACATGATCTTACTCAGGGCGTGTTTCTCCCGCAGAAGGGCAGCGTCTTTTTCTACAAGGGAGTCCTCGGCAATGCGCACACTCTCAGCTACCCGGGTCTGCGCCTCCTTTAGTTTCTCTTTCACGTTGATCAAAACCTTAGCCAAGTGGTCCTGAATGAATAAAAGCAACACAAGTACAAATCACAGAATAACCAGTGTTTTGATAGATTAGATATGTTCAAATCTCCTCATCTACATAGGCTACACAACACTATTCATCATATTTGCAGCCTTACACCTAACATGGACTCTGAATTCAAAGACATACCCTATTTGTCTTAAGATTTTGAACTTGTGCCAGCAGCAAACGAAGATCCTCACTCTGCTCCAAAAATTTTTTATTGAGGTTATTGAAGGAGTCACTGGCCTCCTGTGCACCAGCCTCCTTCTCATCCACCAGTGACCTCAGTGCCTGGGCAGACCGGCACTCCTGGTCCAGTTGAGCCTCAAGAGATGCCACCTGCGTCAAAATAGTACAATGAAAGACATGATGTTGCAAGGAAGGTGCTTGAAAAATCCACTTTCAACAACAGAAGTACAGTATCTGTGATTCAACCTATATCAAAAGAAAATACATACATACATACATACATACATACAGCTACATTGCAAAGCTGTCTGTTCCCACCAAAAAAAGTGGGTATCTAAGGACAAGACAAGGCACACAATCTTCCCATCCACACTCATTGACATCAGTGACAGGGGAGAGCAGCTGTTCTACTGATTAGCTACACTACCTATATCAATGATGGGACACTGAGCAATACAAGCACCTTCCCATAGAAAAGAGACACATTGACACTGGTAATGGCGACTCTTCTAACTGTACTACTCATGCTTACCTCCTTCTTCAGGTCATGATTGGACTTGAGAATGACCACCTTCTCTTCCTCCACAGCAGCCACCTGTGCTCTTAACCTCTGTGTTTCTTCCTCCAGAGCATCTACTGCCTTCATGAACTCCTCAGACTCCTTCATGCAATGCAGAAATGGAATGATGTGATATTTTCATCCTTGTCATTGATATCTCAATCTCAGACTACTCTAGTTATTGTAATTAATGTATTGAATGGTTTGGCCTCTCCATCTCTTCAAGATTTTATCAACGACTACTTCAAAATTCTAAAGTATTCTTCCTTCCCATTTGCATTCAGTGCTCAAGCAAATCTGGCAAAAGTAAACACAAATTATTTTGAAAAACAAATATACATACAATGTATGCACACCACACAAGTACAAATGAACCTACAAACACTTCCCTCCTCAGGCCCCACCAGCAGCAGCAGCAGCAAGATAACATGTGTGGTACATCACCACATGCTTGGCACTTCACTCAATTTGCCAAGGATGATACAGGTGCTAAAACTGACGCCACTAAACACAAACACTGCACACTGCTGGTGAACACTCACTGAAACAACAACACAGAAATGCAAGATGTGTGTACCAACTTTGGAGGGAACATGAGAGCCCTGTGACGCCAGCAGTGCCTGGTGGAGCCGCTGCACCTCCAGGCCTTGCCGCCGACTCTCTGCCTGGCTGGCCTCCTTCTCCTGACAAAACACAAAAGTAACAGAAAACTTGTCAAGCATAAAAATTCACTTATACCTTATGGGGTAGCATTTTATTATAAATCAATCTACTTATCTATACACAATGCAGTAATCCCATACACAGTGGACTAAAACAACCAACACACACACGCACACACACACACACACACTCACCATTCCAACCATTACCATCATTAGCAGTGTCTTGATGAAGAGGAAGAGTCTCAAGGCCCACCACAACACACTAGGAGCCCCACCACATACATACAAGATCATAAACAAATAAAACAAGGTAAAACAATATCAAATTTACATAAAAAATCTTGATGGAAAAAGTTCCCTGCCATTATACATAGAATAAGCTCTTTGCTGATACCAGTTAAAGGGAGGAGAAGTGTGGGTAGACAAGGAATAATATGGAAAGAAGAGGACACAGATAACTAGAGCAGCTAAGCCTACTATGCAGTGGGAATAAGGCTGTATGAAGAATATAGATCAATTGTTGAGTGAGGAAGGTAATGAATGAGTCACCTTCAGTGAAGTCTGCAGTTCCTGCTTCAAGAGGGTGATTTCCTCAGCAGCATCCTGGAGAGCTGCTGCCTTCACCTGCTGCTGGAGGGACTCAAGCCGGCTCTGCAGCTGCTTGACGCTCACCTCCGCCCTGTGCTGCTGCTCTGCTGCCTCCTCATGCAGGCTGTCTATGGTGGCCTGCACAAAGAAACAAACCACTAGAGAGAGAGAGAGAGAGAGAGAGAGAGAGAGAGAGAGAGAGAGAGAGAGAGAGAGAGAGAGAGATCATACAAGTTTTCATAGCTCCTTATTTAAAACTTGGAAAAACTAATTAACTTTCTGAGCAGCGAATATTGCACCAACACCAAACCAGACCTGAGTAGGTATGTACATTTGTGGCACACCACACTATAGGCACTGGCATCACTTCAAACACCGCCACTGTCACACAACAAGGCCACTTCCCTGTAAATGAACACATCAGGTACTACGCTAAGCTTCACCTGCTGCCGCGTCAGGAGGACAGCCTGCTTCTGCACGGTGTCTTCATAGTCTTGCAGGAGGGAGTCCCTGCGGAGGAAACACGCTCATCACACACCTGCAACTCTCCAACACTCTTGTACTCAGAAAAAAAAATGTCACAGAAAAAAGTAAACAAGAAATAAATGACGAGGTTCAACACTCACCTCTCCATCCTTCACACCACTGACGACAATGCAAAGCTTCTTCCACTCCACTCTTCAATTGAAAATGTACATATAATGGCAAAGAACGCCGCTGAAATACACCACCACGTCTCATGTCACACCACACACTCCACCACTCCTTGTTCCGCCTATCAACTTGAAGGAAACTACCCATCAACACTCTTAATACATCTTCATTGTTTGGGTTTTGGCTGGCTTGTCATCTCTCCCTCTCTCTCTCTCTCTCTCTCTCTCGAGGTTCCAATGACTCTTTTGTGTGTTTTTCTGTTTGGGTGTTTTAAGTTTATTTTTGTGTGTTTTTTGTATTGTGAAATTATGTCCATTGTTTTCTTGTATTTTGTGTGGTTTTCTAAGGTTTTATAAGGTATTTCAGTTCTTCCAATACATTCTGCATGTATCATTGAGTCATCGGGTTATCTTTTAAGGGTAAACCTAATGTAGTTTATCTCCTTCAACCATTTCCTACGAGTTCATACGTTTTCTCTATGTTTCAACACTGCATACTCGATCACTTAGCATCTTTTATATCATTACCTGTCAATTCATCACTTTGAGGCTATAATGTTAAGTATTTGATGATATTTTAGTGTAATTCCAGCCTTCCTAGAGGAATAATAGCCAGAGATTGGACTAACACATTACACGGAGATAGTAAATTAATGAACCCGTTATATTTTGGGTTAGGCAAAGATAAACAATAACCTCGACTCGGCAGCATACTAGGTGATAAGGTGGTGGTGGTGCAGGGCTGTTCCTAAAACCGCTTCATACTTCACTGCCTACAATCCTACATTTCCACCCTCATCGCATTGTACTGCACTGTCAACTCTCAGCCCTAATCAAGGATACTATAATTTCTTAGAATCCTTGGCCCTAATCATCACAAGCACCGGTCAGCTGCTACACCTCACACCACTACACCACTGCAGGGCTCATAATGTCTTTCGCAGCAATAACAACAACAACAACAAGCTAATGAAAGGGGTCACAACAAGAAGGCCGATCAACAATTCAACTCAGCTATAAGAGTAAGATTCTTCTGCGTTACGTTTCCCATGCTCCTATAACGAGTCACATCTCTTCCTTCATTAGACTGTCTCCACTGGTCCTCTAGGCCTTGGGTAATGCAAGAGTTAACCTGTACTCCTGATCATTCATTCCTTTCACTGCTATAATCTGGAACTCCCTGCCTGCCTCTGTATTTCCAATTTCCTATGACTTGACTGTATTTAAGAGGGAAGTTTTAAGACATATTTTCCCTTTCATTCTTTCAGGGACTGGCAATAATATTGGGCTTTTTTTGTTTTTATTGTTTTTTGTTGCCCTTGGCCAGCTTCCACCTCTTACATAAGAAAAAACTAAGACTATTGAGAAAGTAAGTGATAGAGTAAATGGAAATAAGTGCTTTATTCTGCATGAAACTTACATTTTATTTTTGGCTTGTTATGAAACAATCTGAATGTTCAGTGACCCATAAATGATTCATTTTTATGTTTTTCACCTGTATCCTATCCACCATTACAAGCTACAAGCTAGTGTGTTGCAGCAAAACATATTGATACAGAGCATTATCAATGCACAACATCTTTATTGCTTAATCTTTAATCATTGTTCTACATGTATTCTATAGTAAGAGAGCAAATTTATTCAAGTTATGAGCTATTTGTTAATATAAGATTAATTAAATATTTTCCAAGGCCGACATTTCCCATGATCTTAATTTGACAGGTGATATCCAAGTGTAGGTGACATCAGATAGATCACTACCATGCTTCCAAGACTGAGGTGTTGCATTACACCTGCAATGACACTCAGAAGAATTGGGTCATTGCAAGCTGCTGTGCCGAAAACTCGCTTGTATGCTGAGCAGCAGCGGCAGCGTGGCCTGGTCAGAGTAGAGGGAGACGAGGCAGCAGATTTTCTTCAGGGATTGGTGACTAATGACATGAGGCACCTGGAAGGCAATACATCTGCCATTTATTGCCTGTTGCTCAACAGACAGGGCCGTGTGCTATATGACTCTATCATCTACCGCACTGGCTGTACCACCTTCCTTCTGGAGTGTGATGCTGCACGAGCGGGCCAGCTGGAGAGACATCTCAGGATGCACAAGGTGCGGCGACGCCTGACGGTGGAGGACGTCACGGCTCACCTCAGTGTGTGGTGTGTGTTTGACCCCGCACCTGATACGACACAGCAGACACAGGTCAATGCAGAATCCCTTTACATGAACTCCAAAGTGCAGAACGAGGTGCCGCTGGATCTGGCTGGAGACTCCGGAGACATTATGGCAGTTGAGGACCCCAGGGTGCGACAGCTGGGCTACCGCCTGGTGGTGCCGGCAGCTACAGTCTCTTTGGGGAAGATTCTGCCAGCTGTTGAGAACACAAGCAATCATACATTCAGGAACCTGCGTTATAGGCTTGGAGTTGGAGAGGGATCAGAGGAGCTTCTGCCAGCTAAATCCTTACCACTAGAGGCAAACTGTGACTACCTACATGGAGTAAGCTTTCACAAGGGATGCTATGTGGGCCAGGAACTCACAGCCAGAACCTATCACACTGGAGTCATCCGAAAGCGCCTCCTGCCTCTTGTCTTTAGTGAAAATGCCTCAGATGTGTCAGCTGGTGCCAGTGTAGTGGATGAGAGAGGACGGGCTGTGGGAAAGGTGCGGGCTTGCCAGGGTTGCCATGGGTTAGGACTGCTCAGAGTGGAGGAGTGTCTTGGTGCTGAGAAATTAACAGTAGAAGGCTTTGTGGTGCAGACCTGCCGGCCATACTGGTGGCCTCTTCAAGCACCAAAGAGCAAACCAAGTCTGTGATGCACACACTCTACAATAATATATAATATGGCAATATTATGTTATGAAAGCTGAAAAGTAACCAATTTGTAAAATCAAAGTAAATATGTATACTATTTGTTATTTCCACCTCTCATTAGTTTTGTCAGTGTAATATAACACAAACACACTCACAAATATGCAGTGATAACTCAACTTGCAAGTTTAATTTGTTCAGTGACAGGATTTTTAGATAATTTGTACATATTGGCTTTTCCCACTAAGCAAGATTAATATATATATATATATATATATATATATATATATATATATATATATATATATATATATATATATATATATATATATATATATATATATATATACCAACTACTAGAAATAAAATGGATTGTAAGATTGCTGACTATTATTATTAATTGTTGTCAGTGTTTGTTGTTGTCTTGCACTACACTCTCAATTCCTAAGTTGGATTCAGCAAATTATTCAAAACTATCATTTTAATTTCTAAAAGCCTTTATACATCCTTGGCATTTTTCAGTTTTGTTCATGTGATAGGAAGCTGCCATTTATTCCAAAGTTTCCTCATAACTGAGATTTTATATTCCATCCACTAACTAGTCAAAGGTATTATGAATCTTTAGAATTATTATCAAATTAAATAAAAAAATGCTTGAAAGATTCACTATTTTTTTTAATTCATTTGGCAGGGCAGGTGATGAGAAAAATAGCTAAGTGACAAGATCCAGCTGAACCACCAAATTACCATCATTGAAGACCTCTGCTGCTGGAGTATTGTTAGATGGGAAGCGCTGGCTAAGTGTTGTTCTAGCCAGAAAGTGTTTGCAAGTACCTATCATGGCAAATGAGTCTACTGAGTTCAACACCAAGAATGAGAAGGGTGGAACATTTTTGTGTGAGAATTGTGGCCTGCGTGAGACTTATCATTATTATGGGCAACGGCCACCCTTCCATCGAGGAGTGACCTTTCTCGAGGACTGTTACTTCATGCGTGACCCTTTCCAGAGCCAGGTCAATGGCTCCCTCTTGCTTGGCTCGGCATGCACTGCCTGCAACAAGGTGGTGTGTCAGGCAGCCTCCTGCAGCCTTTACTATATTGCCAGGTTTTGTGTGGCATGTGCTGAAGCAAACCAAAAAGAGTTTCCAAGAGAAATGCAACAGCGTATCACTAAAATGCACCCAAAAAAGTGTTGAATGGGTCAATTTAATATTTGTGAAGTAGAACAGAGAAAATACAGAGGTTAAAGGAACTGAAATACAGATGGGAAAGGGTAAAACATAATTTTTGTACTAAATCAGTACTAAAACCTGTTCCATGCAAGAATCTGAATGGTTTAAATTTGAAAATCAGCAGTGGTGCACTCATTAAATTGAAGAATGCATTAGATGTTTGGGTACTGATAGACCTAAATGTAAAAAAGATCTTTATTTTTGTAGTAATGTAGTTTTATATGGTCACCCATGCATGACATCAGGGCATCACTAGGGACCTGCTGGTGTTTATTCCTGCTTTATGCCCAGCCCAGTGTTACTCACATTTTGTTCCGGACAGGGAGTGATGTTCCAATTCATCCCTCACTCTCCTATGAATGGAACATGAGTAGGATGGAAATAGATTTGTGAGTAGCTAGACACAAAGCGAGAATAAACACCAGGTGAATGGTGACCCTGATATACTTAATGACCAGCTTCAGGTGAGACTTCTGACAGTTTATTTGCATTTTTCCACTTGTTATATTGAGCACCTGGCAAGTAAACATCACAGCAGCAGTCTTCATAGCAATGTCAATAGGAAGAGTGGACTTGGGAGTCTAGTCAGTCTGCAGTGCATCAAACGTCTAAGTGACATACAGTGGTAGTGGTGGCTAGAGCAGTGTTCTGGAGGATCACTGGTTGACCTTTAATGAGTGGTGGTAATTACTGCCTCACTTGGTCAATGCTCAAGTCAGAACGCAACACTAGATGTGCTGCTTCAGGCTTCTTAAGTTGTCACATTTTTGGAGTTGTGTAGTTGCAGAGATGAAATGCATTACTGCAACTTGAACAATGCACCACAGACAGACTCTGCAACATAGCATAAAGAATAATAATAGTTGAAAAAACTAATAATTACATACCTCTACAAGTGTTTCAGAGACCACACATCTATACACTGCAAACATAACAATGCTGTTTTATGCACGAATTAGTCAAAATAAGACAGCTTACTTCCAGTACTGACCATAGCAATTATGGTTTCCAGTCATAATAATCTTAAGAAAATATAGTCTAAGGTTTCATTTGATATATAATTATCTACACTTTCTTTAATAAAAGTGTATTTTTACAAAGGCATATGAATTTTGTAATTGGGTCCCACAATTCCTAGCATCGGCCCTACATATGGTCCACACACGAGACCACCAAGATGACACTCCATGAGCATTAATTGTTTCACAAACCAATGAAAAATAGGGATCTTGATTCAAATATTATAATTTATTAAAGCACTGTTGGCTAAGAACTGACAGTTACATACACTATTCTAACATTAAAACCAAATATTAATTTACACACTTAGATGCAGAGAGGAACTTTTGGTGCTAAGAGGGGAGGCTGACTTCCCTACACAGCGTCACACACTCAAACTAAATGAAGAGGAGCACCTTACACAGTCTCTGTCTAACTCTGAGCTCTGGTGGTGGCTGCTGGAAATATGTATATCTCTGAATCTCTGTAATATTTCAAGACTTACAGAAGTCAAGATGGCAAATGGAAAAGACAGTTAAAGAAACTGACAACATTTAAATGCCAGTAATGAAATAGCAACAAGGAACTGTAGGTAAACTTTCAACAACTTTTACAGAAAAAAATAATAAATAAATAAATCATCATATTTCTTTATGAGACTGCTTCTTTTTCTTCTTTTTAGTTATGCTTGTTTCTTGGTTAATTTCTTCCTGTAATGCACATTCTGCATGCTTCTTCTTTTTCTTTGTTTTTGGGATCTCCTCGGATGCAACAACCTGCTCCTCCCCTCCACCATTGATAACTTCCACTCCATTCTGTTCTTGCTGCTGCTGTTGTTGTTGATTCTTCTTTTTCTTCTTTTTCTTGGAAGACACTGCTGCTGTCACTGTCACTTCTGCTGCTGCCGCCGCCATCTCCGTCTCCATCTTGTGTCCGTTCAGATTCTCCTCTGAATCCACCTGTTGCTGGAGCTGCTTTTGCTTCTTTTTCTTCTTCTTTACTGAGTTTTCCAGATTCTGTAGGTAAGAACATTACGTTAACATTGGCATACCTTGGACAGTTTCTACTCATTAAACAATAAGTTATAAGCAAAATCATTAAAAAAAGGGCAGGCCCAACATATTCCCCCATGATTGCCTGATATATGTATCAAGCAAACAGCATCAGTTGGGTTCAACTGTCAACTACACATTCATACACCAATCATTCACACTGCTCCATCAACAAAAAATAACTGCCATTACTCTCTAACAATTATTACTATATATCAATATTTTGATGAAAAAAATTACTTGCCTGAGTAGGTTCTTCATTAACCTTTGTCTCAACTACTGGTGTTGCTGGTGCTATAGCTTTCTTCTTCTTCTTTTTGGGTGCTTCAGTTATTTCTTCTCCACCTATGGAAATATATTTTCATCAAGACACAAACTCATCATTCACATTAACCTTAATAAAAATTAACATTCCTGTTCCACACGTACAGCCGTCTCCACACTTGATGAAGCAGCTTTTCTACCTCTATTTCTGGCCAAAGCAACAAATCAACTCAAACCTTTCATAGGAAAATATCAATGGCTCAGTTCCTGACATGTCAATTAAGCCACGTCTCCCTCCTCAACCCAACTCCATATTTCTCTTCCCATTCTACCCTTATTACTTCTCTCTCTCTCTCTCTCTCAGGCTCTCTCAGGATTCTCAAAGCCAGCTCTAGCCAATAATAGCAACCATGAAAAAAGATGTCATGTTGCTAGTGGATTAATCTTATTTTTATGACAATATTTTACATTGATTAATGCATTCAGTTCTGAAATGAAGGAGTTTCTCTTAAAATCTACACAAGAAGTCTTAAGGTTGTAGAAATTATTGTCAGGACTCACCATTGATGGATTCATCCAGTTTCCTTTTTTTGGTTTTCTTTTCATCCCTTATCTTTGTATTGTGTTCCTCCAGGGCTGCCTTCATAACCTCGGCATTTTTACGAGGAATATCACCAGTCTCGTAGAAGGTGAGTCTCTCCTCCACCTGGTCCCGAAGCCGTTCACCAAACACCGAAGACAGATTCTCTGGGGAGGAGACAAGGTTGCTGTGTACTATTACCCACACTGACACTACAAACTACTTAACAACAACAGACTGTGACCTTCTCACTCCGTCACCCTGGTCAGGGGAGACAGTAACTCCCCCACTCACTACCAGAAAAATCCCAGGGATGACTATTCTCTAGTCAAGTTTAACTTAGGCTAGCCATGGCAGCCACCACAGACTTACCCCTTCACTGAGATACGTGTGTGTGTGTGTGTGTGTGTGTGTGTGTGTGTATACAAGATGATATACGGTGACGAAGCAACAAACCTGAGAAACAGTCGATGCGAGAAGCCATAGAGCATTTGTTGGCCAGGTACCTGGAGATACGACCTTTATTGGTGGCACCGGCTCGTCCAATAAATGTGGAATGGTAGATAAGGCCATATTTTGGGGTGCTGGAGCGTGTCTTGATGGCACGGAAAAGTGCCTTCTCTGCCCCTAAGATTTGTACGGTGGAGGCCGGGTACTTGGCCAAGTTAGTGAGAGAACCGGCATGGGAGATGAGGCGAGCCCCAACCACCTCCCCAATCAGGACAGCCAGGTTGGGAGCCACAAAGTCCATCTTGCTCTTCAGGTACTGTGCCAGCTGTTTGCGGTACTCCGAGAGGCTGGAGACACGTTTGGCAAACCTCTCTATGTTCATCAGGTCAATAGTGGATATGTCCATTCCCATGGACATTCTTGCTGCATCCAGGATGGCCTGGGCCATGGCTGAGTCCATGGTGATCTCCTCAAGCTTGGGTAAAGACTCCTCACTCAGAGTTTTGCGGTCCTTGATGAAGTGTGCACACTTGCTGTACTGGTAGTTGTCTGTCACCACCTTGGCTAGCTCTGGAAAGTGGTAAGAGTACCATTCCCTGAAATCAGGAAGAAATATTAGTTCTTTTAGTCAGTAAAACACCATTCATTATTCCTAGTTCACAAAATTAATAAATCAAATTAATACTAAGCAAGAAAAAATTAATGTAATGAAAATGAACCATGAAAATACAAGTGAAATTAATATAAGTGAAGAAAATACTATCTAGTACAAGTATCTTTCTTTTTATGCATTTTTAAAAACTAACACAAGATACAAAATCCAGACAAATTCTTTATTTGCATTCATTTTTTTTCACTTATACGCAATATCTCACTGAGTGGCCAACAGATGTCTCACACAAATTCCTGTGCACCATCCAAACAACAACAGTTACACAAACACACTCACGCATTAGGAATGACACAGTTTATTGGCTCCTTGACAGGGTGAGCTCCTCTCTCCACAGATGACAAATGTTCACCCAGTGACATGGTGAGGTGAGTTTGAGATGGCGTTGGCATCATGTTTATAACCTTACACTGTTGTAAACATGATGCCAATGCCATCTCCGACTAACCACACCATGTTACTCAATAAATATTCATCATCCATGGAGAGAGGAACTCACCTTGTCAAGGACCCAATACATTGTGTACATTTCTATTTGAATATATATATATATATATTGTTCGATTTACATTGTTTTTGTTGTCGGTGACCTCTTGAAGAATGCAACTCTTGTATAAACTGAGGTACTGGTACTTTAAAACAAACCCCAAAAAATGTAAGAAAATACAATCTACTACTTTAAAATAAACTCCAAATTTCTTCCTATAAAGACAAAGTGAACTATAAGAACTTAATACTCATGAAACAAAGTACAACCTACTTCATCCTCATAGCAAAGGTGTTAATGTCCTTGTCCAGCTGGTCAATGAGAGCAATGCTTTGAATGATCATGTTGTCAGCACGGTTGATGTTAAACTTGACCTTGCCACGAGAGTAAGAGTGACCCAGGCCAAGCTCTGTCTGCTTCATGGAGGCAAGGCTTAAACCCTTCACAAAATGGGAGAGGTGTGTGCGAATGCCTCGGATAATCTGTGAATATTACATGGAAAGGAAAAGTTACTCTGCCTTGTGACAATTGTAACAAACCATTTTTGTTATCAAACTCTAAAAGGCAAAGAATAAACAAGCAAACAAACATAAAAGCTCCAGAGAATCTCACCTCAGGTACCACACCAACATGAGTGACACTCACACCCAGTGCTTCATTGATTGCAGCTCCCAGCTTGGAGTCACACACTCCCAGCTGTACTTTGCTCTTCTTTTGGGGGAGATTGGTTTCCAGGAAAGCCTTCAGTTCCTCTGCCAGCAGTCCTGGGAAGAGAGGCATGTTCTTAATGTTGATTTGTTTTCATGTTTTACAACAAACCACTAAAGCAGAGAAAGTAGAAAGGGAGAACATCCATTTACAATCAATCATGAGCAATGACAACGAACAACTCACCCTCAGACACAGCATTGATGTTCTCCAGTGCCTGGGCTGCTGAGGTGAAGGCACGGTAGCCTACCAGTTTCACCACCTGCTGGAATTTTGCAGCTTGTGTCACTGCTTCCTCTACTTGTGGCAGGAAAGCTCCCACTTCCTCAAACTCCTGAACCCTGAACAGCCCATAGCCAGAGGCATGCTCAAATACCACAAACAGCTGCATCTGTTGGTGAGTAGTACAGAGATGGCATCTGTTACAAGACAGACCTCAACAAGATAGTAATTCTAACCTCTATGACCTGTCAACCACCTGCACAAGTCCTATACGCTCATCGTACCTAAGTAGCTTTGACGTGGTTACTGATGGGGCAGTTACAACGTTCTTTCAGTTTGAGAGCATATTCCAATTGTTGAAAACCCTGAAGGGAAACCATTTCCCCTTCACTGTAGTGCACCAGTGGTCGGGTTTGTTTGATCTCATGGAGTGTCCAAGCAAATCATTTGTGTTTAGTTAAAAGAAAAACCTTGTGTGTGTGGATCATCATAACTTACTTACCAGAACTAAAATCCTTAAATATCACACCCTTCCCGCAGCCCTGTGAAGTGAAAGAGGCTGAGGACATTAATACTCTGAGTAAAGATAATATTCCCCTCCAGCACCACCCCCACAAGGCCGCGCCCGCCACAACCCACCTTGCCGTGCCGCGATGGGCGGCCCTCGCGCAGCAGTTCACGCCCTCACCTCCAAGACCTTACAAGACACACGTGGTTCGACACACATCAACCCACTAACTCCACCTTAACGACGACCATGTGGACCATGTGCTCCCCAGCTGAGGGTAAACACTCTTCCATCAGAGAGTGCTATTGTGATTGGCCGGTGTTGGTGGTGGTGTGGGGCAACAGCCAATCGTGAGGCGGGAAACACGGCGCTACGCCTGCCAACATCATGAGACAGCCGCCACTCGACAAGCGCAATGCTCTATCATAGCATTATAATAATTATAATAGTGCATGTAGCGCGTAAATCTCTTCTTATGACTATTTTTTCAGAACAAAAATGTACTTACTCGAATTTAGATGACTATTTTTCTATTGGTTTAACATACAGAATCTGTGTTAAAGCATCACCCAAATCTGTTTGCTTGAGAGTAGTCGAAATATGACAGTTGTTGGAATCATTTCACAAACATTTTCCATAATGTACTGCTACTCAGGATTACAATATTTATGATCTACCTCACTGGCCATGACTCATAAATCCCAAATTTTTAGTCACATAATAGTTATCGTTTTCTTCTTTGGTCGTCTCGTATCTTCCCCCACCCCCTCTGCAAAATTGATTTGTTTCCCTATGTTAGACGATAATCAATAGTTGTTTGAAAACATTTACTTTTCTAGTATACAGTATAACTCTAACCCGAAATCATCTAATGAGTTCAGACCAGCAGATATCTATAGACCTACAGGAAAAACAAAAAGTCGCTGCCATTCCCCCTTGAAGCATATGAATTTATAGATGTATATAACAATGCAGAGTGAGTGAGAATTCAATTGAGTGTAAGGAAATGGAAGAGTGTGATAGACATGGAATTGAAATGTGAGGGAATGAATATGTTGTGGAATGAGGTGGAAGGAAAAAGTTGGTACTTTGGAATAATACTTACAAGGAGAAAGGGCCCTATTGTATGAGACGTAGAATATGATTGTAGCCTAAGTGGTAAACTTTTCTTCAGAGGTAGGGCATAATGTATACATATGAATGCAAGAAACTACAGAGAGTCCTACAGCAAATTATGTCAGACGTATGACATGGGAGAGGCTGAATCGGTGGAGCATGTAATGCTGGAATGTAAAGGGTATGAGAGAGACAGGAAGGAAATAATGCAATTGGAGGATGAAAGGATGTAGAAGACAGGAAGAGAATGGATGGTGATGCTGCTTAGAGTGTATAGACCATGGATATTATAATCCTTGGTATAGACTGTAGTGAGGCCAATGAGAGGACGATTCATGAATGTAGCGTGATAGATGTAGAAACAATTTTGGTATAAGTTTGCTATTTTTCTGCTTGCCTTTTGTTAGTCCCTTACCCAAGGATATTATAATCAGGAGCGATCTCGAGGCACTTATTGCATCGAGTTGAGGAGAGACATGTTGAGAGTGACTGGCGCATGGCCCCGGTATATCTGTGGAATGAAAGTGGAGACAAATGGAGGAAGAGATGCATGACAATGACAGAGAGGAATGGATTACAAGTGGATTAGGGCATAGTTGGGATGAAAGAGGAAGGAAGGGAATGGATGGTGTTGCTGCTGGGACTGTGTAGAGCAAGGATTCTTATAATATCCTTAATGTAGAGAGACGAATGAAAGGATCATTGAAGCTATGAGGGAGTTTCTGGAGAAAATGTGGCGTGCTAGATGTAGGGATAATTAGTGTGCAAGATACTGCTTCTTTTCTGCTTGTGTTTGTTTTTTGTCTTCTACAGGAGTTGCCGATCTGCACTGAAGCGATTCCAAGGATATTAAGAGCGATCCCGAGCCATCTGAAGCGATCCCAAACATCAAGATCAAGACGCCCAGCCAGCCTTGTTGGTGTGTTGTGTTGATAGTTGACTGGTGGCTGGTGACTGGTGACTGGTGGCTGCTGGGAAGGTGGGCATAGTGTGATAAGGGTCTCTAATGATGCATGCATGTGTGTTATCTGGACGAAGGATTAAAGGGGAGTGAGTGTACGTTACTTGCAATGGAAACAGATAGTCTACTAAGTACATACTAAAGGGATTGACATGAAACAGAGCAAAGTTTGGGTAGTGTAGGTTTGGCTAAGGTTAGCACATGTTTATATTGTGATGGGAATGAAGTTCAGTGTGTAGTACCATATCTGTATGGGGTCGTGTTTTCGTATGAGCCTTTTCCACAATATATAGTCATCCCCTCGTCTTTGTGGTCTTCCTCTTTTTCTTACTCCCTCCACCCATCACCTTTTTCATTCTTCTCCCAGTCCATTCTACATATCTCCTCTCACAATGTCCACACCAGTAAAGTCTTCTTTTTTAATCTTCTTTCCCACTTGTGTCACTTTCGTTGTCCCTCTCGTCTCTCGTCCTATCACTCCCAACAACCGTCTCACCATTCTCATCTCTGCCACTAACAAACCAAGGAGACTGACTGATGGGTGCTTGTATGAGATAAGTTTAATTTTTGCCCTACTCCTCTTTGACATCTTAATAAAAAAAAAAGATTAATAAATAAAAGAAATGAGCTCGGTTGATGTTTACAAAGAAGAGAATGGCATAGAAGAACCAAAAGAAATGCCAATCTATTAGCTTTTATATCTCAGTTGTTCTCTCTACTTTCCAGTGTGAAGAAGCACCAGCCGTAGTGTGAAGGTGTGAAGATCCAGGATGGAAAGAAGGATCAAGCTGAGGACACTGAATGAGCACATTGTGTGTGCCATCTGCTCAGGTTACCTTGTGGATGCCACCACCGTTACAGAGTGTCTGCACACCTGTGAGTCTATTGGTTGCCTCTTGGTGACCTAAAACAAATATAAAATCAAGGCATCTTATGTTAGATACTATATGATATGTTTTTAATTTCACAGTAATGTAGCTGGGAAGTTATTTTTTGCCTATGTCACTTATATGAAAATCATGTTTAATAATATTTAATTTTGTCAAACAGAAATATTGTTAAGGGAGGTGGTTAATTCTCTGTTGTTTATATCTGCCAGTCTGTAAATCATGCCTGGTGAAGCACCTTGAAGAGCGCAACACTTGCCCCACCTGCGACATTGTCATTCACCAGTCACACCCACTCAACTATATTGCCTTTGACCGCACCATGCAGGACATTGTGTGCAAGCTGGTGCCCATGCTGCAGGAGGGTGAGTCAGTGCTGAACAGTCTTTTTAAGTCACCATTACTTGAATATTCTTATATTTCCTGTTTTCATGATGCTATACTAAAAATTGTTCCCAATGGAAAATAAGTTATTTAGAGATGATCAGGCCACTTTTTCTTTTATTTTTTTTGCCACTGTCTTATTATTTTTTATTTTTATAATTTAATTTATTCGTTTGTTTGGGATTTTTACCCTGTAAAGTTTTGGTAGAAGTAGTAGCAGTGTTGAGTTTCCATGTAGTAACGATTTACTCCTGATATAACACAATCAGATGAACTGAAGCGAGAGAGGGAATTTTACCGAGCGCGAGGTGAGGTGTGCCCCAAGGACCTGCCGCAGGCCAATGAGGAGGACACCCAGCAGGACGACAAGGCCGTCAACGACACAGACTATCATCGACTTGATGAACAGGTGTGTCATCACAATCCTCCTCAGATTTATTCTTTTCTTCCTTTATTTCAGTCATATTTCTCTCTCTCTCTCTCTCTCTCTCTCTCTCTCTCTCTCTCTCTCTCTCTCTCTCTCTCTCTCTCCCTCTCTCTCTCTCTCTCTCTCCCCAGTTATTCAGTATTGCTTGAGTGTACTTATGTGTTTGAACTTTTCTCTGTGTACAGGTGAACATTTGCCTGGAGTGCAAGTATCCTACCCTGGCCCCACTTAAGAGGAGATTCATCCGCTGCTCGGCCCAGGCTACCATTACCCACCTTAAGAAGTTCCTTGCCCTCAAAGTGCTGGAAGGACCACAAAAGTATCGGGAGGTGAGTTTTGCTATGTGTTGCAATCTATTTGCTTCTTTATTTGTTTTCATTATTGTACAGTATTGTAATGTCTAGATGTTCATTAGCTGGACTCGAAGCAAAGAGGGAACCTTTGTTTACAACCATGTGCACGGA
>JAHFWG010000260.1:4094-9094 GCA_020233015.1 Callinectes sapidus | reverse complement strand
GTGTTTAAGGTTGTTTCTTTAGGCTTTCATGTTTTTTGCTGTCTCTGAACACTGCCAAGTTGTAACAGTGGGAGACATGTAAAGTGATATTAGGTTTCATTATGATAGGGGTGGTTTTTGGGGGGTACTTTTTCAGGTTTTTTTAGGGGTTTAAAGTGTGTTTTTAGGTTCTTTGTGGTTGTTTCTTAAGGTTTTTCATGTTTTTTGCTTGCTGTGAACACCACCAGGTTGGACCACTGGGACACTTGTAATGGGAAGTCAGTTTTTGTTAGGTTAGGTTAGCGTAGGGGTGTTATTTTGGCAGTTTTAAAGGTTTTTGAAGGTGGTGTTAGGGTTTTTAAAAGATGTTTTAGCATGGCCTACCTGGAAAGGATGGTTAACATAAAGTTAGGTTACATTAGGTTTGGGGTGTTTTTGGGGGGGATTAAATGTTTTTTTTCTTTTCTTTTAAGGAGTTTTTCATGTTTTTATTGGGTTTTAATAGTTTTGGGGGTTATTTGAAGTTTTATTAAGGTGTTGTCATGTTTTTTATGATGTTTTAAGGGATTTCCAAAGGTGGTTTTCATGTTTTTGAAGTTTTTTATGGTTTAAGTTTGGTTAGGGGATATTTTTTTGGGGGGGTGTTTTTAAGAATGTTTTCAGGGATTTTGAGAGTGGTGGTGTGAGGCACGGGTTTCAGCTCAGTGTCATCATCATCAGTGTCTGTCTGTCTGTCTGTCTGTTCATATTGTTGTCCGTACATCATAAGAGGCGGTGGTGTCACCTGCTGTGGTGTCGGCCACAGCCACAGCCACAGCCACATGTGGTGATGCAGTCATAGCTGATGCAAGTACATGTGTGTGAATGTATGTGTGTAATGAGAGAGAGTAACTTGTGTTGTGAAGAAAGCAAAGTAAAAGCTAAAACCTTCCCTGTACAGGACAACCAAGATGCATGTTTGGCTGGCACTGGCTGGAGGTGGCTGGAGGAGACACACTAACTCTGACCTCCCCCAACTACCCTGCCTCTTATGATTATTTCTCCCACTGTGGCTGGACCATCTGGGTGAGTCTGTATCAAGGGCAGTGAAGAAATGAGTTACCAGAAAAGATTTATTCCATGCAACAAGATTAAAGAACAGGCTTGGAGGACCTTAAGGAATGGGTAGTGGAGAAATGGAAAGTCTTGGTATGAAGGAAATCATTGAAAGAATCAGAAGCTCGTGTGAGATCAAAATAGTACATACTCTGGCCATTAATCTTCTGACCTCTGTAGACCCTTTCTAATGTAAAAAAAATAATCTAATCACACCCAAAACTCATGGTAAAAATGTATCCCAGTACAGAAGGGGTTAAGGTGCTTTGAGGTTAATAAAAGATGGTGTAATGTATCTATGGGTTAGAGTAAGAATCCTTCACATGACAGTGAGTTCAATGTTTCCTTAACCACACAGACGACAAGCAAGAATGTTCTCCTCAAGTTGAGATGTGACAACTTCTACCTTCAGGAATCTAAGAATGGGATATGCCATGACTTTCTGCAGATAAAAAAAGTCAAGTGAGTGACCATCTTACTTTTAGTTCTGTCTCTGTGACATGATGACATCTATCTTTGAAGTGCCATTACTTTACTGTTATGCTTGGTCATCACTCTCATCCTCCTCCTCATATTCATCATCATTACCACTACCATCATCATCATCATCATTATCTTAAACCCATTTCAGCACCCCCTTATGACCAGTGTGTAAAAGAGCATGGAATTATTTATCCACTTACAACGCCCTTAGAATGTGTGTTTCCTTTTCTCTTACTCTCTCGTAGGTACTGTGGCTCCAGTATTCCTGTCTTCTCCATCACAAACATCACAAAGCTGGGCATCACTTTCCACAGTAATGGAAGGCTCAACTACCCAGGCTTTCAGTGTACCCTCACTGCTTCTAACCCCAATACCCAGCACTGTGGTGAGGATGTAGACAATTTCCCATCGCATTGCTCTTTGTACAGTTATGGTATATGTAGATCTCAAGTAAAGATAGACTATAAATACCTTAAGATGCTCCCTGACATTTAATCTTTCCACCATTTATCTTAGAATTTTTCATATGTAAGACACAGTAGGTACAAATTTTCTCCAAGTCATTGCTCCTTGCAGCATGTGGTGAGTGGGGCAGGGCTGGGGCAGTCCGAGAGGCTCCCTGGTTAGCTGTTCTGGTAGCTGCCAATGGTTCCCACCCTTTTTGCAGTGCTTCCATTGTCAGAGAACACTGGGTCCTCACTTCAGCCACCTGTGCAGCAAGGTATAGACTAGTATACAAACTGGGATGTTAAAAACTAGTTTTCTAAATAAAGTAACAAATAGTGGAATGCAACACTAAAGATGGTGTACATGTGCAAAGATCTATCTATCTAAAGAAAGCAAAATAAAGAGAAAAGATGAGATATATAAGGGAAAAGATATATAAAGGCTATAAGAAATCTGAAGATGTACAGAACGGTAAGGATGAGAAGAAAAATTTACTGCATACGTCTTTTGTATTCTTATGTGTACTTAATTTTTTATTGATGTGAATGGCAGTTTTCTTCCAATATTTTCTATCCTTTGCTTTCTATCTTCAGGATAAAGCACAACAAATACAATTATGCAGTCAGGGTAGGGATTGGCCAAGAGAAGGGTGGTATGCTTATCCCCATCAGAAGAGTCCTTCTACACCCAGCGTCCCTCCATGGCCTGCCACACACTAATGCCAACCTTGCCCTCATCCATCTCAAGCAAGCAATTACCTTCCACAATGGAGCAACACTGCCTGTCTGTCTGCCCCTCACCCCTGCCCATCACCGGCCTGCCTCACTCTCCACAAGTGTGTATTGGGGTGTGGCCACACATGACATGGGAGAAGAAGAGTTTCTGAGTCAATTGATGGGTATTTCAAAGCTGTCAATAAACGTTAGAGTTATGAGCTCACAGTTCACAGTACATAATAGATATATGAACCCTTTATATTCCATGTCTTTCCTTGCTGCTATTTTGCTTCATTCATTTTTTAATTCAGAATCAGGAAAAAGGAATGGATTCAAACAGGTTGTTGAACATAATAGTAATTCTTATATTTTCTTTTCATATTTATTTTCTTTACAAGAGTTTGATACCCAGCAAAGAAAAATATTACAGTTCAGTTTGTAGATTGAAAAGCTCTATTTCCCTTTCACGAGTGGTGTTTGTGTTCACCAGAGTGGCAAGGGTGGCGTGGTGCAGAGGTGGTGCAGCAGGAGTGCCTTGTTCCGGCTCACCGGGGACCGGCCTGGCTCTGTGGTCAGCCTGCAGACTTGTGCCATCCAGAAAAGGTCTGTTTAACTAGTGTAGTGGTTCTCATACCTTTTGATGTCTATTTAGAAGATTTCAATCATTTGTAACCTATAATAAAGTAGAGGTAAGGAAAATGCACAGTATGTTATACATGAGTTTTAATTTGCAAACTAAGGATAAGAGTTTTTCATTGTCCGTGCAACCCATCAAAACTGGTCTTGTGAGAATCTTTGAGATGGTGTGAAGTGAAAGCCACAATGAGGTGCATCACTGGTCTGCATGTTTATTCATGTAATTTCATTGTACCTATGAATTGTGCATAAACTTCAAAATGGATCAGAGAAGATATACATATCAGTATGAGATGGTAGGTTTTATTCCTTTGTTGCATTGCAGGGTGATCTTGGCAGTCCTCTAGTGGCAGAGAGTGATGGGGGAGGCTGGGTGCAGGTGGGTGTGGCAGTGGGTGGTGACAGCTGCGCAGGTGATACAAAGCTGCACCAGAAGGAGTCTGTCCCTCCTGCACAAGCTGTGTACATCAGTGTGATCAGTGAGTTGTTTTCTTTTACTAGCATAGTGTGAACTCACTGTAGAACAAAACCATCAATGGAAAGGAGAGTTTAACAATATGCCACCTTGCTAATCCTGCAGTTGCTATCTGGATTGTCAGGAAAAGAAACTTCCTTGGTTTATGCCCAGTTCCTGTTTGTCTTCATTAAAAGCTTTCATCACATGTACCTTTCTTCCTGATTTTAAGTGATGTGTTTTATGATATATAGATTCCTGGCATGTGCATTTCTTACAATGTTTCTAAAAAGTGTCCAATGTTTTATGCCCAGACCACCTGCCCTGGATTGTCAGAGTGCTGGGGAGGGACAACACCTGTCCACACAGGCAGTGACTAGGCACTACTCACTACTTGCTGCTCAGCCTCAGAACTGCCCATCAAGGAACACTTTCTGCTATTGCCATCACAGGAAAGACATAACACAGACTGCATTACACCAATGAAGGATGACTGGCCAGTTTGTATCAATGTGCTCCACATCTCCTGTGTCTCTGCAATGTAGATTATGATTTTCTACTTATTCCATTTCTCATGCTTGATTCCTTTTAGGAAATCTGTCCAAGAGAGTGTGACAACAAAAGCAGGAAATTTCCATGATATTTTTCAAGTAGAATATTTGCCCAATCAATCTTTATGTTCTTATACTTTTTTTTTTTTAGTTTAATCAAAAGTGTAGAATGCACACAATTTTGTTGCATATATTTTATAACTGGTCATGCATTACTACTAAGCTACTTTATTTAGTAATACTTCCTATCACTTATTCCAGTAATTAGTGTATGTTAATCATTAAGGCTGTGAAGTAGTATGAGCAATGTAAATGTATTTCATATTATCAAATATAATACTTATCAAGCTGGTACTTTATTTACATACAGTGTGTGTGTGTGTGTGTGTGTGTAGCATTGCAGTACACCCCCCACACCTATGATTTAGGTATAGTCACACTTCTCTAAGCTAAGGTTTACGTTAGTCTTTTATAGTTGTTGTGAATTGTGGAGGATAGAGTTAGAAGTAATAAATAAATAACACTATTAGATTACTGCATCCACATTTGGCCTGTATCAAAATACATATTTTCCATATGATTCTCTCTCTCTCTCTCTCTCTCTCTCTCTCTCTCTCTCTCTCTCTCTCCACTAGTATA
>JAHFWG010000280.1:109541-116910 GCA_020233015.1 Callinectes sapidus | reverse complement strand
CTTCTCCTCATCTCCCATGTCCGCCCTGTCGCTCATTGCTGGGTATTTTGTGAGACTAAATGCGATAGAGTTATGAATTTATTGAGGTGAGCTTGGGCAAGGATGATCTGTGTTTGTGTGTGTGTGTGTGTGTGTGTGTGTGTGTGTGTGTGTGTGTGTGTGTGTGTGTGTGTGTGTGTGTGTGTGTGAGTGTGTCAGCAAATATACGCGATTAATATTTCTATTTTTTATCCCAGGCAGGTGTTCGGGTTGCAGGTGCTGGGCCAGACTGGGCTGTCCATGTAAGTACCGCCAAGGCAACACTTGTACTGTACGTAGAGGGATCTAGTACGTGTTTCATTGTGTGTCTTCATGTCGGCTTTGTTTCCATGTGGTGTACCTTAAGTGGTTCTTGTTCTCCATTGTGTTACCCTCTTCTTCATTTTGCTTCCTTCTCCTCTGATTCCATATTTTGTTTCTTCCTTCTTCTTCTCCTCTTTCTTTTATCAGAATAGAGAAAAAAATCATGACACAATTATAGGAGGTTGTTGATAGTGATAAAGAATTATGATTGTGAAGATGACGTCGGCACTGATAATAATGGTAGTAGTAATAATGATAACAACAATGCTATCTAATGCGAACTTCCCCAATGTGGCTTAATTAAGATGTGCAAATAAAGAATGCGTCTTCTTACGCGACAGCTATTCACTCTGAGGTGACTTTTTACTCGCAAAATCCTTGCCCTTCCGCCGCCATCCCTCAGCGGAACCCTTGTCAGTAGCCGTGATAAAAGACTCTCTTGTTACTCATTCAAATTAAGCGACTCTCTTTAGTGACTTGGGTGTGTAAATAAAATAATCGTTTCCAAATAACTCGGAGGTAAAGCTGTGAGTGTTCAGAATGAGTCAGTGGGAAGGAGAGAAGACTGTCATAGGGGAGAACTGTCATAGGGAAGGTTGTGAGAGTTAGGTTGTGAGAGAAGAAGAGAAGGTTGTGAGAGGAATGGCTAAGTTAGGTTAGGTTGTGTTTGGTTAGGTTAGGCAGGGCTGATATAGAGAGGATTGTGATAGGAGGGGGGGGGGGCTTCCAGGTAAATGAATCAATTAACCAGTCACTTTGTATTTCCTGGCGCCAGCTGTTCAGTAATTATGGGCTCAATGAAGTTTGGTTGAAGGTGCAGAGGGAAGTAAGAGGTTTCAAGAGTTATTTATAGGAAAATATTTCTCTAACGCGACAGTCTTACTGAAGAAAATTGTTATAATGATAGTAATAATATAATGATGATGATAATGATGATGATGATGATGATGATGATAATAATAATAATAATAATAATAATAATAATAATAATAATAATAATAATAATAATAATGTAACAACAAGATCAACAAAAAGGAAACACTTTTAAACGCAATAATTATTCTCAACACACACACACACACACACACACACACACACCCTTCTTCTCGTCCCACCCCCCCAACCCCCCACCACCCAACGCCCATCGCCACACACCTGCCCAGAGTACGTACGTAATTAGCTGCTTGGCTGGGCATGGTCTCCCGCTGTGGTTGGCAACGCTGTCAGAGGTGCTGGATGTGTGACGGGGGTCGGTGGGGGAATAGGTAAGCAAGGCAGAGGGGTTAAATTAGCAAGCGTTCCTAACCCACTAAACCCCACCCATCTCACCCCCACCTGATGGAATCTAAACCCTTCTAAACCCTTCTAAACCCTTCTACCTCTCTTCACCTGGCCAACCACAACACCCACCCCATAGCCCTGTCCCTTCCACGTGGCTATTTAAATGAGTTACATACGTGGTGGTTAAGTTATTTGTCGTGTTAGTGGGTGGTTTAAGGGTGTAATGGGTGCTCGTGTTTCTTGGTGAGCTGGTGGTGGTGTAAGTGGTGGTGTCGTTAGTAATGGTGTTGGTGAGTATGAGTAAGTACAAGGGAATGCCAAACTACAATGGTTAATGAAGAGAGTAAGGTAGTTTTTATTCAGCGCCATGTATAGGGAGTATTTCTTAACGTCTCGGCGTGTGACCTCCTCTATTTGTCATAATCTTTGGTGGGACTTAAGAGGTTTTCAAGGGTAATTTTCCGTAAGTGAAGTGACACTGCATGATTCGTTTTGTGTCATCGGTAAGGCGAAATACCCACAGGAAAGGCGACTAGTGCTCTTTGTGGGTTTTGAAAATGGTCTTTATGCGAGATGAAGGCAATCAAACAAGTCTTCACCATCTCCAGGTTGAAATATTTGTTTTGTAGTTAGAAGAAGAATTGAGGTAAAGATGTGATTTATACATGTTATACCTCAGGAGCCGTATTAAGAGGGATTCTGAAGTGTTTAACTTTTTCTTACACCAAATTTCTGGTCTTAAAATCCATCTAAACTTCCCCAAATTATCTCACCAGCTGCTTCAGATTTACTGCCTTTGACATAATGGCAAAAGTACAACACCAAGGTTAAGATGGATTTTAAAACTTGAAGTTTGTCAAAGAAAAAAGCTACCTACTGATTATGTGTGCCCAGAAACTTTTTTAATGTAGGCGTAAACAAACAAACAAACAAAAAAGTATTAAAGAAAAAAAGGAAGAAGTGGTAAGAAAAATACGGGATAAATGTCATGAAATTTCCCACTTGAGAGAGTTAGTCATAGGAAGGTGGGAATACAGAAACAGTCAAGGAGATGCAGAGTTTGCCAGAAAAGGGATGAGTAATTAAGACTAAGGTAGGCTCTTGCATTAAATAGGCGGACAAAATTTGGGTGAGAAAAACAAGATTCTTCTTCTTCTTCTTCTTCTTCTTCTTCTTCTTTTCAAATATATGTATTCAAACTTATGTAACGGCAATAGCACGATTCACTAAAAGACCAATTTACAGAAGTATTCCATGAAATGAGGGTCCCTCTGGCAGTTTTCTATGACAGGAAGACTTACGAGGGGTGGCTCAATAATTTTTGCCCAGTGTATGTGATAACATATTGACATCCACTTATAATCAATATGAAATAAATAAAAGACACCTCTTTGTTGTATATTAACTCTCACGTGGTTGGCATTCAGTCTATAAGTAGGGTAGAGTGAGGGAAGTTCCATACCTACCAATGCAATCTGGTATTCTGAAACACTTCTGTGCTTCACCTCCGTTATTTCAGGAGGTTTTATCTTAGTTGACACGAGTTTTGGAAGGTGTGTTTGGGGTTATAGAGGCTAATCGAAGAGGCGTCTATTTTATCAACTGGAGAAACATTCGTGAAAACCCCACTAGTCCTCTCAGCGGCCTTTAAAAATAGTCGTGGTGAGAGGGCAAAGCGTTTCTGAATACGGACCTTGGGTTTTAATACACACAAATCCCTTATTATATGCTCAAATTTCTCTTACATTTGCATGGAATTAGTTGGTTTAAATACTCACTTTGTTTATAAGAATTAGTTTAAAGGAAGGTTTGACAAATTTATAGTTGGGAGTGATACGTGGAAAAAAAAAGGCAGGCAGCTTTTGTATAACTGGAACTGCCACTGTACACTTGATTGCTTCTTGCAGCGTCCTTTATTTTATTATGCTTTTAAACACAACTTTGTCCGTACTGCATTCACCTGTATAGTGGTTACATAAGAACAATATTGTGTCACCTCGCTACCTTCTCCCGCTGGTCTGGTCTGGTATTGAAGCGTCACACGTTATTCTTCAGTGATCTCAATAAATCTGTCTGTTGCTATTTTCAGAATCGTGTGTGTGTGTGTGTGTGTGTGTGTGTGTGTGTGTGTGTGTGTGTGTGTGTGTGTGTGAACTCTTCCGTATCTCGACATATGTTATCCACCATTCATCATTATCATCAACATAATACATCACAAGACTTCACTTGGAAATGAAAGCGAGACTGAAGATCAATTAGTTTTTATTTTCTTACAAAACATTACATAACATGTGTGGAAAACAATTGCAGTGGTAGTAGTAGTAGTAGTAGTAGTAGTAGTAGTAGTAATGATGATGATAGCATAAGATTAGAATGATAAGTATATCTGGTGGTTGTGTGGCTATTTGGAGTGACTGAGGAGGGTGATAGTGATGATGATGGTGGTGATGGTGGTGGTGATGGCAGTCAAGAGGTGCTGGAGCAGATCAGCTTCCCTTCAGGTACGGTGTGCATGACGAGGCATCGGTGGGGGACCATGGCCATGTCGGTGGGTGGGAATGAGACAGAGCTGAAGACGTAAATCACACAGAGGTTGTGTAGGTGGGCGGCTGACAGACACGTGGAGGTTGAGAGCGTTCTGAAAAGCTGCCTCCTTAGCTCCAACGATGCTGTTCACTGTGAAAAGAAACGACGGAGGTTATGCTTGGGTATAGTAAGGACAGAAGGGTGAGTTTAAGATATCACGCTGACATGAGAGCGTGCATGAGAGATTGCTACTTGTCATTTCATGTGACATTTCAGTGACATTGATAGGCATATAAGAGTTAATTTGGAATGACACGCGTTATGTTAAAAGTGTGTGACCTCAATGTCTTGCCTTAAAACTATACAATGGAGGGCAATGTTATAAGACCGGGGCCACGTTGGTTAAATTGTTGATGGAAAGATGTCGTGGGAGGGATTATTTCACTGTCTCGTCAACCGCATCATACACAGACGTAAAGGAAACAACTCACCTGACAGTCTCTGACGCTGGAACACATTCCATTCTTGCATTTCTTTATCCAGGGGCATTTCTTTTCGTCCATAAAGAGGTCATAGTCTTCCATCATCATAGGGACAAAGGCACTGAAGCCCGTTCCATCGTCCACGACTTGTGTGTCAGGGTCGACGTACGGCGCTGCGGAAGCCAGGGCGGTCAACAGGACAAGGCAGCTGAGGACGATGGCGAACTTCATCTTTCGTGTCTTGCGAGGGAAGTGGTGCCGTGTCTGTGGTGGCCGCCTTTTTTATACCCGAGGGCAGCACGCCTCGAGGAAATCCCAATGAGCGGTGGTTTTCCCTTAGAGAAAGTGAGGGGAAGGGTATGCCAGCGCGTTCCGCGAACCCGTGGAGAGGGGAGAGAGTCAAGGTCAGCTAGCGTGAAGGCCATGACTCCGCGTCTGGCACTCAGGACGGGAGCTCAATGGGATAATGGGATCTCTCTTCCCAAAGACGAAGGTACACACACACACACACACACACACACACACACACACACACACACACACACACACACACACACACACGATCAAGTTAGCCTTTGTGTATAACAGTTATATAAAATGTGTTAACTGATACACAAATTACTAAAGTAAACAGTAAATAAATAAATAAATGAATGCAGAAGTAAGTAAATGAAAATGAGTATAATAAATTACCCCTATAATAGTATCCATATAATTTCAAAGTTATTAATTCAAAACAAATGTGATCCTTGTTAGTTGAAATTCTTCTTCCCATCACACTCCATTTCTTTCATATCTATTCTTCCCTCTACCTTCTCGTGTCTCCACCGTGTACCCATCTCTCCCCTCCTCCATTCACTCACGTCCCCTCAGTGAGATAAGCGGTCTTACCCATGTTCTTGAGTGCTCGGACTTCCCCTCACCACCATTGCCACCACCACCACCACCACCCGTACCCTCCTCACCCCTCCTTTACCACCGCTCTCACCCGTGCAAATAAAAGTGCCGCTATGAATGGAGGATAGAGAGGACAGGGAATCCAACTTGCCCAATACCCGAGGAGAAGAACACTATGCCACACAAAGGGAAGCAGCAGATTTGTTGTTAATAAAATGTCTTTGTTAGTGATAAAGGTATCTTAAATAATTTGTTTTGTTATATGGGAAGAATATTAAAAAAAAAAAAAAAACGATTTGCTCAACAGTATTTTCCAAGGCCACAGAGATTATTAGCGGGGTTTTCAAGAATGTTTCTCCATTTAATAATGTGTAAATTTTGCCATTCTATCTGTAGAATCGAAAAAAACACCTTACAAAAATCGGGCAAATAAAAAAAAAAACTTTTGAAATAACGGTAGTGAGCACAAATGTTTCAGATTACGAACCAAAGATGACTCGAGTCTTTTTTTTCCCCATTCTTCTCTGTTCTTTTAATCAGTCGGTTGCTGGTCTCTTTTTAAAGCTCCACTAGAATCATGATGTATGATGATCATGATGTACAATCATCATGTAAAGCCACACTAGATGATTAACCAGATTCTTATTGGTATTCGTTCTGTTTACGGTGAAGGAACTCTTTGACCACCACTAGAATCACGATCACTCCAGAAAAAAAGAAAAACAAACAACAGTAGCTTTCACTAATGGCAAAACCCAGCATCTGCTCAAAGAGCTCGAGGAGAGATGCAAAGCTAGGACATTTGTGAGTAAAACCCAAGGTCATGAGTCGCTGAAGACGTGTGAGGGGAACAACACTGAGTCACGGAGAGGCGGTTGGCGGCACGTGGCGGTGTGAGCTGCGCAATACTATTATGTCATTTGGTTCAGTTTGGTTTGGTTCGGTGCGAGAAAGTTTGGTTCGGTTCGGAGACGGCCGACGGGGTTAACTGTCATGGTATGGGGTGTGTGTGATTGTTTTTATGTTTAAGAAATATTATATAAATATTTATTTGTTAAGCCTGTTTTTATTCTATTGTGTATATTTTTTGTTTTATTTGTGACTGATATTGTTGTTATTGACGTTATTCTGTTTTTTTTTTCTTTGTATATCTTCTTCTTCTTCTTCTTCTTAATAGAGGAATCTTCTTTTGTATGAGCTAAAAACACAGCTTCATTATATACTAATTACTATTTTCATGACTTATGATAATGATAATAACACAATGTTAGTGATGATGATAAAGATTATTAGAATTCTCTCTCTCTCTCTCTCTCTCTCTCTCTCTCTCTCTCTCTCTCTCTCTCTCTCTCTCTCTCTCTCTCTCTCTCTCTCTCTCTCTCTCTCTCTCTCTCACACACACACCATTACATCACTTATCATACTCGCTAAGATAAAAATAAATTAACATTCCTACTTTTTGACACACTTATAATTATCTATCAACATTTATTTCTCCGTCCACCTCCTCTGCTTCCTCACTGTCCACTTTAATTGAACCACTCCCTGACACGAGAATAACGCAAGAACAATAAAGCAAAGAGCTAAACAGACACATTGGCACTCAGTAATTATTATACTGGGGAGATTTGTCTTGGTTTTCTGCCAATAAGAAAATGCTAGATGATCGTTGAAGGCATGCCGTGTTTTTCTGGTTTTCTTTTTCTTTAAGGTTATTGATGGATTGGATGTGAAATACGTAGTGGGGCAAATTAATCTGGAAGTGAATTATCAAGAGACAAGAGTTTTTTTTTTATTTATTTTTTTATAGTGTCTTTGATTCGATATGGTGTGTAAATTTT
>JAHFWG010000280.1:99541-107041 GCA_020233015.1 Callinectes sapidus | reverse complement strand
AAAATAAATAAATAAATAAATAAATAAATGAATAAATAGACAATGATAAGACAAAAGCAATATAAGAACATAAAAACTAGAAAATATCCTGCTGAGTGTTGATGTGTGTCTCGATCAGTACTGCTCCTCGTCTGTTGCTGCAGAAAGAAGTCAGTGAGTGGTTGTCTGTATCTATAAATGCTCATAAGTGGGATGGATGTTCGTATCTCGGGTGACTGCTGTACGTATAGAATGACCGCCCCTGTTCGGAAAATGAGAGCCGAAAACAATTTAGACGATTGTTGTTATGGCGCCAGAGAGAGAGAGAGAGAGAGAGAGAGAGAGAGAGAGAGAGAGAGATAGCGTCTAGCCTTATCTATCTTGTAAACGATGCATGGTCCTCCCTCCTTGCTTTGTCTCACTCATCACTCTGGGTTTAGATGGACGGAAGGGCACCAGTGTAGCGTGACTACCGAGGTGTGGTAGGGAAGGCAATGGAATGCTATTTACAGAGGCCCTTCATTCGTTTTCCTTCCCTTTCCTTCCTTCCTTCCTCTTGTCCCTTCACTTCCTCTTCTTATACCGCACTACACGCCCCTTCATCACCCACTGCCTCTATAATCTTCATTTATTCACACTCCTTCACGCTGTAGACTTGATATTCGCTCCTTCAATCCTTATCCTTCTTTGTGTGCTGTCTTTTTTCCCTTCTGGTCCCTCACATACCTCGTAGAACATGAATATCCCGGCAGGGCGCCTCTGGGTGTGTGTTGAGGGCGCTGGTGCTTCACGGGCGAGGCTGTGTGTCTGTAGAAGAGGCAGTCCATTGTGTGAGGCGGTGTGCGGACGCTTTTATTGGTTGTGGGTAAACATTATGGGTGGAGGATGGGCCGCGTAGCTCATTCATGGAGGGTGTGTGGGTGTGGGTGTGTGTGGGGGCGTGGATGATTTACGGGCGAGTACTTGGACGGGCAGTGAAGGCAGGGAGCGGAGAGGGAGTATCTGGCGGCCAGTGGATCAGTGTGGCCCCAGCAGGTGATGTCAGCCTCCCACTGTGGATATGGAGCACATCGCTGATTGTTCTCATCTCGCTTATCAGGGTGTGAGTGGGGAGCCTTGAGTAGGGGAGGGGTGGTTCGTGGTGCGTGGTGCGGCGAGGGGTGAAGGGGGCGGAGAAAAGGAAGGGGAGGAATGGCATGCCGGCGTCCAAGAGGTTGGGGTGGAAGGGGCAGGTGTGACAGACGGTAGTGAGGAAGGGCGGAGTAAAGTCTGGCAAGAAATATTACTTATAGTTTGACCTGTGACCCCTGCCAGCGATACATCAGCGAGGCGTGACCCTGTATTTGAAGAGGCTTGTGACCCGTGCACGACCTCGTACTGAGTCAAGCAAGTGAGAGCAACTGATGGCTTCCCCGCCGGCTTTCATCCTCCCCGCAGGGTTGTCGCAGGTGGCGGAGAGCGACCGTCGCCTCACTTGCTTAATTTCCTGCGGCAAGTGGCGGGCCTGTGACCCTCCGTCAGGGAATGACAGCCTCCGTTTACAGCCTGACGCATCAAAGGCACCGCCCGGCGAGAGGGTGGCCTCACCAGCATCACTGACAGAGGCACCTGTTTAAATTTCAGTAACGGTGCGTAACAAACTAAAGAAACACCTGAGAAGTGTTACGAATGCCAATACATGAGTAATAATATGTTATAACACCTTAACTAGATTGATCGAAGTATCCACAATGATGGTTATTGCCTATAAAGGTGATGGGCTTGAGCAGCAGGGGGTCGTGAGCCGCAAAGCAGGGGTGAAGCAGGCGCCTTCCACCAGGCGTGTCGGCGCGTGCTGGCAAGCAGGGAGGCCTCGGTTCATTCCCCAAAACACTTGGATCGCCGTCACTCCCAACAACCGTGCACCTGCACGCCACACCTGTGGCACACACACACACACACACACACACACGCTCACACACACACACACACACACACACACACACACACACACACACACACACACACACACACACACACACTCTCTTTACTAACCAAAGCACAACTAGCAAATATTTGTATACTTTCCAGCTGTGATACATTTCAACGATATTATTCTTGCGTTCATATTCATACATTTAAATTTCTGTGAAGTAAGAATACCACACAAAGCAAACGTATAAAACAGTCATGCTTATACTGTGACAGATTATGAATAAAAGCGCGCGCGCGCGCGCACACACACGTGTGTGTGTGTGTGTGTGTGTGTGTGTGTGTGTGTGTGTGTGTGTGTGTGTGTGTGTGTGTGGATGGGGCGTGAGAATTATAAGGATGACACAGTAGTTTTATGAATGACAGAGTTCCTTTTCCCTTTTACAGAGAGAGAGAGAGAGAGAGAGAGAGAGAGAGAGAGAGAGAGCGTGTGTTGACCACATGACGCACATTTACATGAGTGCTGACTAGAGTGAAAATGTGCATGTGAGAGAGAGAGAGAGAGAGAGAGAGAGAGAGAGAGAGAGAGAGAGAGAGAGAGAGAGAGAGAGAGAGAGAGAGAGAGAGAGAGAGAGGAGTCTGATACTAATCATCAAGAAATATAGCCCATTGCGAAGTAACTAATCATTCTTTAGGGTCGGAACACACACACACACACACACACACACACACACACACACACACACACACACACACACACACACACACTCTCAGAAGCCGGAAATGTATCCTTAAAACACACCGAGGGAACAGGGAGGTCAGTTATTATGTAGTCATGGAACACACACACACACACACACACACACACACACACACACACACACACACACACACTCTCTCTCTCTCTCTCTCTCTCTCTCTCTCTCTCTCTCTCTCTCTCTCTCTCTCTCTCTCTAATTGCACGGCGCCTCTCTCTCCCTCTATGGGCGATGGTATCAAAGTGGTAAGGAGAGGAGGGAGGCGGGGCGGGGGGGGGAGGGTATGTTACATCACTACACGCTTACACCACCAATTGAGGTTCCGCTTGAGCACCTCTCTCTCTCTCTCTCTCTCTCTCTCTCTCTCTCTCTCTCTCTCTCTCTCTCTTGCTAAGGAAACGTTCAATTTCCTGATTTAACCTATCCTAACCGAACCCAACTTGTAACATTCTGAACTAAGTTGTAACCATTGACACAGTTTGAACTTTAGAAATACTGATCTTATCTCAGCGTAATCTTATCTTTCCTTGCCTAAACTGATCTAGCTTTACCTGAAGTAGCTTAATCTAACCTAACTTAACCCAATCTAATCTATCTCATCTTTGTGACTCCAAACCTAACTCATGGAAACCTATCCTAACTTAACCTAACTTAAAATAACCCAAGAATGATAAGCATTGGGCACGCTAAAACACTTTAAGGACGATACTTACTGAGGTGTATACGTGTCTAGTCAGCCCAATGTAATCTCTAATGCCTAATCTTACCTCTGGGCACTTAAGCAGTCAGTGTACATGCATCTTACCTTCCCTTCACTTGTCACCAGTATCTGTCACATGGGGCATCTCTCACCGGCCCCCTCCATTCATCACCTTCACACACACACACACACACACACACACACACACACACTGCGAAGGGCACACGAAAAGGTAGAATGATGTGGAAACGAAATATGATATAAATTCCGATTCTCCAAAAGAAATACAGATACTACGTTGGTTTTGACTTAGAGAAAAAGGAGGTCGTAGAGGGAAATAGCATAGTGCATTATTGAAGTAAAGATATTGTACTGATAAGACAATGAGAAAGGAGCATGTTATTTTAGCTTAGGTTTTGTACATTATAATACTTGAAAACTAGAAACAATGATGATAAAAGCATTATACTGTATGTAGATAGAAAATGAGACAGAACTATACCATAGTGTACGTAACTCCGAACCTTGACAATATCACACACACACACACACACACACACACGCACATACAGGACCTGGTAGAAATATCGCACCAACTTTACTCCCATAAAACTTCCAACCAAGCATTAACTTTACCCACCACTCACTGTTCCCAGCCGCCACACGATCCATCAAGCGGCTCTTCTTTGCCTTAGCCAGCCAGCCAGCCAGCCAGGGAGACAATTAAAGAGTTACTCACCCAACCGCCGTTAAACTCCCGCCTCTCAGCCTCGCTTCATAAATTTTACCTAACGTCCAATTAGAATGAGATCCGAAAGAGCGATGCAGGGAAAGTCAGGGGAAGCGACGCTGGTCCTCGAAGCCTTAGCGAAAGCATGGAGGAAGGGAAGGAACGAAGCAAAGGAGGGAAAGGAGGGAGAAGTGAAGGGATAATAATGTAAGGGAAGAAATGAGGGGTAGAAGGAATAGTTTAGGGAATATAGTTGAGGTATTTAGGGATTTTGATGATGATGATGATGATGACAGAGAGAGAGGGGAGACCTTTGCTACTTTTACGTGTGAGTTATCTGTCTTGTATCACCCTCTGCGGAACATTACGAGGGATGTTTTAATATATTAAGTGATTTGTGTAATAAATAGCTTGTGTCTTTAGGTACGAGAGAGAGAGAGAGAGAGAGAGAGAGAGAGAGAGAGAGAGAGAGAGAGAGAGAGAGAGAGAGAGAGAGAGAGAGAGAGAGAGAGAGAATATTAATGAAACCAGTTTACTAATTTGTAGATGAGAGCTGCGATAGAACGGGGTGTGAAAAATTATGGAAATTGGACTTGTATAATAGGAGAGAAATTTGATTAACACGAGAGAGAGAGAGAGAGAGAGAGAGAGAGAGAGAGAGAGAGAGAGAGAGAGAGAGAGAGAGAGAGAGAGAGAGAGAGAGAGAGAGAGAGATAACGTGAAGAGAAAGCACGCAGGAGGAAAATAGATAAATGGAAAGAATAATGAGAAAAGATAAAGCCCAAAGTAAGAAGAATAGCAAAGATAATTAAAGGCGGGAAAAAAGAAAAGACAGATAAAAAAAACTATTCATAAAGGTTAGCATCACCACCACCACCACCACCACCACCACCGAAACAAAATGAAAATAAGAACCAGTAATAGATAGAACAAACAAGACTCACCATGGTGTATCACTGTGGTAGTGGTGGTTGGTGATGAGGAAAGACAATAATTATGAATGCTTGGTGATGCTAATAAAGTGTGAGTGAAGGTGATAATGATAGTAATGATGGTGATAATGGTGATAATGATGATAATGATAATGATGATGGTAATGATGATGAGGCTTTTATTCTTTCGGAGGATTGGCAGTGACAGTGGACTTTTTTTTGTTTTTGTTCCTTCTCCCTCTTACATAGAAAAAAAATAAATAACTATGATTTATTTAAGAGGAGAACTCCAAGACATTCCTCCATGGCTTTCTGGTAACACTTTTGACCTTTATGGGGACTGGCAAACTAGTGGGCTTTTTTCATTTTCACCATTTTTGTTGCCCTTGGACAGTTTCCCCTCCCCATCCTCTGACATAAAAAAAAGAACTGTAACAATATTGAAAAGAGTAATGTTAAATAAAACCAACTTAATAAAAATAAGGATGCGTTTGAAAGTGATTAATAACGAAAAAGAAAACAAAACAAAACAACAAAAAGCAACAAACAAAATGAAAATAATAACAACAACAACAACAACATGAGGTAAGGCGAGGGTGGGCAGGCAGTACGATTCGATGCGATGGGATGCAATGCGATGTGAGGTGATCTAAGGCGACCATTCCCGAAGCACTGAGGGTCTTCCAGCAACTTGTTATTCTGTAGGTGGGTCGGGGTGGCGCTGTGATCACCCTCCGCTGCATAAATACATGTTAAGGAGGGATTCCTTTACTGAGACAGAGAGAGAGAGAGAGAGAGAGAGAGAGAGAGAGAGAGAGAGAGAGAGAGAGAGAGAGAGAGAGAGAGAGAGAGAGAGAGAGAGAGAGGTAGTATATCTTTTATCTTTTAGTGCTTTCAATGACATTATTTATCACCAGCGGTATACACACACTGACATCACACACACACAAAAAAAAAAAAAAAAAAAAACACGCACACACACTTTACCTTTCTATCTACGTACATACATTTATTGCTTACACAACCGTTTCAATTTATTCATTAACCAACAAGCCGGTCTACCACCCACCCACCCACCCACCCACCTGTCCGGCTGCCCACCTGGCTCTGCATGTATACCGCTTATGACAGCACCTGTAAAGTTAGTTGTTAATTGCCCACCTGCTCACCATTTGGCATACCTGTCTTGTGGGGGACATTTCTCTTATATTTTAGAGTTTGGCTCCGTGTCTGATAGAATTTTGGTAGGTAGTGCAGCAGGTGTGTGTGTGTGTGTGTGTGTGTGTGTGTGTGTGTGTGTGTGCGTGTGTGTGTGTTTGCATTCCTCTCGTCCTAAACACATCTCTCTCTCTAGGTCGGTCATTTCCTGAGAGGCACAAAGGTCCTTCCAAAAGTGATTAATTGCTGTATAAATGAATCGTTTTGTATTCATTGTGAGCTTCTTGTGGTGGTAGTGGTGGGTGGTGGTGGTGGTGGGATGGATGGAGAGACGTGTGTGTGTGTGTGTGTGTGTGTGTGTGTGTGTGTGTGTGTGTGTGTGTGTGTGTGTGTGTGATGTATTTGGGCAGTGGTGGGTGTAGAGAAATTGTTAGGAATGGTGGGTGGGTGTTGGGCTGATAGTATGTGAAGTGGGATGCCCTGCCGTGTGTGTGTGTGTGTGTGTGTGTGTGTGTGTGTGTGTGGGCGGTGATGGGTGTCTGAGGCCAGTGGTGGTGTATGGTGCTTATAAGGGGGGCGAGCGGGTGGGCGTGCGGGCGTGAGGAACATGAGAGGATAGGTGATGCATCTTGAGTGTTGTATGGCCCTACACTCCCTCCATCTCTACCACTTCCACCACCACCACCACCTCCTCCTCCTCCTCCTCCTCCACCTTATGTCCTCCTCCTTCTCGTCCATTCCAGTCCTCATGCCACGCTACATCATTTCCCGTCACAGCAGCAGCGGTGGGCGGCGATGAGAGAGATGATAAGAGACATAAGATTTTGTCAACAACGCCAGATGAATGTGGGTGTTGCAGCGTCACCTGTGTGGGCCCGCGAGGGACGGCGACAGGTGACAGAGAAGATGAGGCAATGGGAGATGCTTAGTAATGGAAGAGGAGGAGGAGGAGAAGGGGGAGGAGTGATGTGAGAAAGGGAGAGATTGGGAGACAGATGAGGGTGGAATGGAGATGACGATGATGGAAATGCAAGTGAAAGAAGGATTTTTGAAAGGGAAGTACATGATCAGAGAGAGAGAGAGAGAGAGAGAGAGAGAGAGAGAGAGAGAGAGAGAGAGAGAGAGAGAGAGAGAGAGAGAGAGAGAGAGAGAGAGAGAATCAAAACTACTCATCCATTTCGGTAATCCCAGCTAGGCATGACAAATGGAAGCGAGGCACCACTTCCTCCTCCCGTGAGAAAACAGGTGTGCCGAGGGAGGAGGAAGGCAGATAAAGGTGAGGGAAGGTATGGTGGGAAGGTGGCAGTATGTAGGGACTGGGTGGGATAGAGT
>JAHFWG010000280.1:65808-77982 GCA_020233015.1 Callinectes sapidus | reverse complement strand
AGAGAGAGAGAGAGAGAGAGAGAGAGAGAGAGAGAGAGAGAGAGAGAGAGAGAGAGAGAGCTGAAAAAATCAACACCCTACCCTATACAGGCCATCTCCATAACTATCTACTTATTCATTCTTCTCTCGCCTCGCTCCTGGTGCTTCGGGAGGCTGACAGTCCGTAAAGGGGAAAGGGGAGGAGGGAGGGGGGGTGGCGGGGGGTGGGGTGGAGTACTAAACCATTGAAATACAGCCTGTCTTCTTATTTACCTTCGCATTTTCCTACTCTTTTCTTTTCTTGGGTGTTTGTTGGCTCTTCTCTTTACGTTAACTCAAAAGACTGGCTTGTTATCGTTTTGTTTCTTTTTAATTTTTATCAGTTTTTAATTTTTCCTTTATTTTGCTACGTAGGATTCTTGATTCGTGGTACAAACATATTTGGTTTGTTTTTCTTTTGTTACCATTAGAAAATTCTGTTCATATTAATTTTTCAGCCTAAAATATCCACTGAAATACAGCCTGTCTTCTTTTTTTTACCTTCGTATTCTCCTTCATTATTTTTACTTGGTGTTTTTTGGTTGTTCTCTTTACAATAACTCAAAAGACTGGGTTGTTATTGTTTTCCTTCTCTTATTTTTTTCTCTTTCATTATTTTTTTTTTTTACATTTCTCATATTTTGCTACGTAGGATTCGTGATACGTCGTACAAACATATATTTAGTTTGGTTTTCTTTTGTTACCACTGGAAGATTCTGTTGTTATTAATTTCCAACCTAAAAGATCGTGTTAACATTTTGAGGTGTTCCCTGAGGCTTCTCGCATCTTTATTTGGTATTTCTGTGTTTCTGATTTTTATAACGACTAGGTAGGATGAAAGAAAAAAAAAATATAGAGGAAAGAAAAGCAGAATGACGATATAGATTTGATGGAAGGGATAGGACAAAACAATGGAGGAATGAAGGAAGGAAAGTGGGTGTAGAAGTGAGGAAAAGGGTATTTTCACCATGTATTACTGGGTTTCTGATTTTAATAACGACTGGGTAAGATGAAAGAAATCAGAATATAAAGGAAAGAGAAACAGAATGACGATATAGATTTGATGGAAGGGATAGAAGAAAACAATGGAGGAAGGAAGGAAGGAAAGTGGATGTACAAATTAGGAAAAGAGTAACAGACTGATTTTTATAACGATTTGGTAAATTGTAACATTGAAATAATTGTGAGACTCAGCGTTCTTGTGTTGTGAATTATAATGGCCTTTGGAATACCACTGTTGTCTTTAGTGTCTCTAATCTGAGGCATTTTCATTGATTACGAGAGAGAGCGAGAGAGAGAGAGAGAGAGAGAGAGAGAGAGAGAGAGAGAGAGAGAGAGAGAGGGAGAGGGAGAGGGAAAAATATACAAGAGAAACAATAACTAAGAATAGATGAATAAGAGAACAGGAAGAGGAGGAGGAAGGAAGAGAAGTTGATGATATAATGACATAAAAGGCAGACGCGCGCCGCTGGGCCTGAGAAGCACCCCGCCACCACAGCCGTGCCACAACACATTCTCCCAACCACCAAACTGTAATCACGCTATTATTACTCAAATTTATGAACATTAACGTTTATTTTTTCCCGCTACTAATGCGGCGGATAACTTAAGGGAGGCGGCAGCATGAAAGACAGCTTCATTAGGCACCATCTACTTAACCATGCCAGGCCTGTTCTTTTCTCTTTCGTCCTTTTTTCTTTCTCTTACCCCTCCTCCTCCTCCTCCTCCTTCTTCTCTTCTTCCTCCTCCTTCTCCTCCTCCTCCTCCTCCTTCATCTTGAGCACATATTTCATCTAACGACGTCGGTAAACAGGAAAACTGGCAGCGGTCTTGAGGAGTTAAGTTTGAAAAAAGAATACTTAACTGTGTGTGTGTGTGTGTGTGTGTGTGTGTGTGTGTGTGTGTGTGTGTGTGTGTGTATGTGTGTGTGTGTGTGTGTATACTAACCTCCACTTACCGGGAATCTTGTTAAGAGGTCCTAAAACGCCTCTCTAGCTGCCCACCACAAGCCCCTGGTAATGCTAAGTGTCCAAGACCAACCAAACAGTCAGTCTCTTGCATAATACATACCGTCCCGCATATCTCGCACGCTCCCCTCAAGGCTCGCCGGAATACACAACAAGACAACCCCGGCAGGTTAGCCCGGCGGCGGCGATGGTGGCGGTGGTGGTGGTGGTGGTGCTTCAGCCTTGTAAATCTTTTGCCGTCCCTTGGGTCAGTTGTCTCGAGCAGCGCGTGGTGCGGTGGTCCTGTGAGGGAGAGGGAGAAAAAAATGAAGCATAGGAAAACGCGGGCATTAGTCTCTGCTGTGGTGGCTGGGGAGGTGTGGAATGCCGGCGTCGAGACAGGGAGTGGAATGGTGTGTTTAGAGATGGGTGTTTACAGGATGAGAGAGAGAGAGAGAGAGAGAGAGAGAGAGAGAGAGAGAGAGAGAGAGAGAGAGAGAGAGAGAGAGAGAGAGAGAGAGTTATAGATTGTATTGATTGTATTGATCGTATTATATGTTGGTTAAGAAAAGAATATCATCTGATTCTTATTGTTCTTTTGTTTTTGTACATTTTTTTTCTTCCCTCTTATTTCAGTTAGTTAAAGTAAAAGAGGGATTGAGGTAGTTTGAAATCTCTGTCTTTCTTAAGTTAACAACGACGCTAAACTACGTAGTGAGTAAGGGAAGAAGTCAAGCATTTATGAATCTCAAGGTTTGTTAGGCAATGGTCAGGAGATCTTTTTTTTTTTTGTTGGTGCAGATTTGAATTACAAGAAGAGGCAAATTTAGTCGAGCAACCTTTTTCTGTTCCCTCTTATCTCTGTCTCTCTCCTTTCGTCGCTTCCACTCCTCGTAAATTGCTCTGACACTATTATACTAGTTTGTTTTTTCTGTTTTCATTCCTTTTCCTTGTCTGTTGGGTATATTGATTCGTGATCTGGTGTTTTCTGTTCATTTCTCATCTGCTCTTGTTTTCTTTCTTTATTGATTCCTTCATCTTTTTCTCTTCTGCTTTATTTTCTTTTTTCCTTCTTTTCTTCCCTTCCCTCTTTTATTGTTTCTTTCCTTTCTCCATTCTCAGTATATCTGTTTCCTTGCTTACTTGATTTTCTCCCTTGTCTTCTTTCTTTCATTCCTTCTTCCCTTTTTTCCTTTCTTACATTCCTTTATTCTTCGGTCTATTTTTCTTACATATTCTCCCTCCTGCTGTTCCCTCTTTATTCAGTCACTTATCATTTTGTATGTACGTGAAGGAGAAAAGACTTCACTATACTTTAAGATTCACCAGAGCAATCCTCACAGTGTCTCTAACTTATCGTAACATAATTCTCTTACATATTGTGATAACCTGTTTCTGACTCATTTGTTTGTGCCTTACCTTCTCCTCTAATCTGGAATACTTCTACATTATAGTTGACATGCAATACAGTGATCTCTTCATTAGTTCACCGGATCTTGCCTTCTTTAGTTTCAATACATTTACTTCCTCCAACATGTTAGTCTAAGCTGCTTTGATTTCTCTGGATTTTCTACTCTCTAAGCCATCCGGGTAGAGTTACACATGTCCTTACCTGTCTTATCTCACCACGACCTATTTAACCTATCCAGACTTTACGTTACACAACCTAACCTAACTTTACCTCACCTGAATAGTATCTCTCAAGGCACTGGCATTTACACACTCGCCGGACATCCAGTTTGGGGTTAGATTTCACGCCAAACGAACCTTGACTTTCATCTGTTCTGTGAGGCGTGTTAGCCCTCGCGTCGCTGCCTGAGCCTCGCTGCCTCGGGATCAGGTCCTGCTAAATATTCGTCGGTTTTGAGTTGTTGGTTTATGCCAAAGTAGGTTGGAGCGTAGGTGCCAATCCGCCACACAATGCAAATGGCAACACTCTTGACAGACTGAATGGAAAGTTGATATTCGAATCAGTCACAAGAGCATTCCTCAGAGAGATGGTCATTTTCATTCGACGAAGTGTACAATCCAAGATGCCAATTTAGTTAACTAGTTCCCCGGAGCCAGCCTGCATCCTCGCCCCCTTTCCCGTGCAGCCCCGGGTTACGTGTATCTAATTAACCAGAACTAGTTAATTCGTACTCAGGGACACCTTGTTGTGTGGGTCAGCTACTTACCTGATTAAAGGAAGTCGACCAGCCATGACCATAAAAAGTAGCATCCTAGGAAAACCAGACGCTGAAGGCACCGGGCGTAACTAGTGATCAAAAAAGATTTCCAGTCTGTCTGGGCCACTTTGGATTGCTATGGATCAATTAAGAGGCCGAACTGAGGAGATAATGCGAAGAGGTGGCAGATGTACAGGTAGCCTCCCAGCCAATTAAGCAGGTGAGGTAGTGAGGTAGTGCGGCTATCATCGCTCAGTGCCCAGGCTCACCGGCCAAACATTAGTCTGGCCGTGCACCTGAGCCCTGCCGCACGCCACCTGAATTAACGAGTGAGCGGCTACCCGGCACACATGATGCACTGCTCCACATACACCACCGCGTCCCTCACAGCCCTGCGACTTGTAATTATGGCCACTTTCGCAGGGACCCAACCCCGCCCCCGAGCAAGCTGCGTCGTTCCCCTTCCCTGGAGTTATCTTGTCCGGGCGTCCAGCTCCATCCCTCACACCCTCCCTTCGCTACACAAAGCTTTCCGTGCCCGAGTGAACACCAGCCAATATATTTTCAGGTACAAGGTGCTTCATGTTAGGTCCTTCATCAGCAACGCGTAACTTCCAAACCACAACCTTATTTTTTACCCTTTTCTAATATACTAGTAAAAGAAAATGTATGTGTCGGTGCACGTACATTGCCCAGTCCGCTAAGAAGACGAGATAAAAAGAAATGAACAAGGAAATAAATGTATCGGTTCTACAACTCTTTTTCTGGGCGCACGTGAGGAGTTACGCCCTGAGTCGGTGCCTTTCATGCCGGGAGGAGAGGGGCGGGGGTGCTGCAGATCTGTTGGGCGTGTGTGGGAAGGGCGAGGCGCGAGGTGGGGTACAGCGGCGCCAAATGGAGTACCTGAAGGGCTCTCGGTATCTGCTCCTCATCTCAAGAAGCCTGGGTATTTGGTGTGCCGCCCTGAGTCCTCGTAAGACCTAACTTATGTAGGATATAATTGCAAGCAGTGACTCAACTTTTATGACTGGCTGAAGAATGGCTGCGCTCTTATTCATGTTCTTGGGTGTTTTTGCATACGAATGTTTCATTTCTTCCTCTGTTTCTTATGTTGTTAAAGTCAAATCCGCAACTTGATTAACTTGTAATGGCGGGTAGTCAACTTTTATCACTGTTATTCGCACTCGTGTCGCTTTGCATATTGATGGTATTACTTGTGTAAGGATTTAAACGCTAATTTTGTGCGATTTAACGTTTACACCTACATTTTTTTTACCTGCTCGCACCAAATTTGAGGTGTAGCGGTATTTTAGTGCGACCCAGAGCGCTTCTCTGGGCAATCGTAAAGAAGAGCCACTCACTTTATTACCTTCTCTTGCATATCAAGAGTATAAATTTTCTGTCTGATTAAATAAGAAGAGCTGTTACTGAGAATTGAAAATATAAAACACTTGGTTTCTATGAGGAATTGGTAAACGGTTTGAGGGAGAGTGAGAGATGGGAGGGAGGGAGTGAGAGGCAGGGAGGGATGAAATAGTGAGAGGGAGGGACGGAAGGAGAGATGCATGAGGGGGTAGGAGTGGTAGCAGACCCTCCTCTTGAATTAGCTTAATTTGAATGTTTAATTTTACGAGGCCATGAAGCGGGAGACTCTTTCGCGGCTCAAACCAGCCAGATATTTTACTTCCATCCCTTCCTCCTTTTTTTCTTCTTCCATCTCCATAATGTTACGTGGACGCTACCGTGTGGGCCGGACTTGCTGCATACAAAGCCTTACCCGCTACCACCACCACCACCACCACCACCACCACCTATGCTAATGTCCCGCTGGAGCTGCCCCGCGCCAGTGATTTACTCGTCGGTCTCAAACTCTATTAATAATAAACAAACAAGAGAGTACTTATAAACAGACTGCAAGCTGATGGTGGTCGTATTTATGTGTATTTTTTGAGGGAGATAATAAGCCGTGGCGGTGGTGGTGGTGGTGGTGGTGGTGGTGATCCCGGATACGGTTCGGTTCCTGACACATGCGCATACTGTGCTCTTACACTGACACCAAAACAACCTCACTAGACAAACAAGCCGGACAAACAGGCATGAATAAGTTATATGCATGTGGCCTTAAACCTCCGCCACACCCTTGAATCCTCTGACTTATTGGACTTGCTGTTACATGGCCAAGCCCTCTGTGACTGCATTAGGTGTGTTAATGCAGAATATCTAATTTTTTTGAGCAGCCAAGAGCATTTCTTATGTAAGACGGGCTCCAGCCTAGGCCAACTAAAGTCCACAAAGGAAAGGCCCTCCTAGACTGCCAGTGTCAATTACAGTTAAGCAAGAATAAAAACACATGAATTTCCTTTTACTGGATGCGCTATTTGTTGGAGGTGAGATCGAATTACTCTCATACATTCTTTGGGCTTCGAAAAACTTCTCACAACTCACTATACGCTAGAAATCTTCAAAGAATGTGTGGCGTGACAAGCTCGTTGCAAAGATATCAGCTTACCACGGCTCAAGTAAGAAACAATAGGTGTCTTGTATCTCTAGATCAGACACAACATTCTAGTCCCATCAGGTGTTTGGTGACGGTAGGTGTTGGGCGGCTCTGCTTTCTTATTCCCTATAACGTGAGTCGTGTTGCTGGAGCCGCTTCCTCCTCCTCCCGTTCATGCTTACTTGTTCTAGGCAAACCTTTTCTTTTGATATGCGGCTCTGTATACTGCCAACCCGCACTTCCTTCCTCTCCACCGCTGCATTCGCCTTATAGTTTCTTCTCTTGGCGTTTGATAGGGTTTGGCAATGCAGCTCCGTGAAGCCAAGAGAGGAGAAAGATATTATCACTTCATATTTTCGCGGGGATCTGACAGCTCAACCTCAGAACTATACTACTGTTACTCACTCGCAAGGTTACCATTAAATGAATGCTTTACTGGCAATATCACTCGTTTGTTTATTGCATGTTATATCAAAGTGAATATCTAGATAACAGTGAATACTAATCTTATATATTCAAACTGTATATTCATCGCGCAGGTTGGCACGTACCATGGAGCCCGCGGGGTGTCGGATCTTCCAGTGTTTCAAGCTAACTTATCAGATCTTACTTACACTGTTCCAACCCGCTATCACCTTCACAATCACCTCCGGGCCTTAAGATAATCAGGTTTGACTATTAAGCATTGCAGTTGCGTGTCCAATTAGCGGCTACCTGTGCTCGTGCGCCTGCCCCTGCGTGCGCCTTACCCGTGGTCACGTGCCTGATGACATCATGAGCGGGTTGTTGCGTGGCGGCGCGAGGCGGCGCGGGATGACTCGTGCATTTATTTTTTATTGAAAGTGGCTGAAATTGCTTCCATTTGGCTTCCTGGAGGAGGTATCGCTGCTGATGAAGGCACGGTGTGTAGCCTGGCGTGCGTGTGTGTGTGTGAGGTGCCTGCGGGCCGGTGATGGAGCAGTGACAGGGTGGTGTTATGTAGGGCTGAGTGTCTCGCCGGTGTTAGGAGGGAAGCGGGGAGGAAGAGAGAGACATGCTACGGGCTGCCCAGGTAGTTATCACAGCTTCATTATCGCTAATTGTCTCACTTTATCAGCAGCTTCCTATTCCGCTCTTGCAGCTCCATAATGAGGCTGTTTTTTTCTATCATTGGCGAGATAGTGAGGGCCGGGCAGTGTCTGGCAGGGCTGGTGTCATTATAACGGGGGATACTTCAGAGCTTCCTGCCGCCATTTAATTCCTATTGTACTGAATAATGTCCTATTACTCCATAGCCTAGCCTTGTGTGTGTGTGTCTGTGTGTGTGTGTGTGTGTGTGTGTGTGTGTGTGTGTGTGTGTGTGTGTGTGTGTGTGTATGAAAGAATGTATGATATATTATGTATGATATATTATTCAGTAACGAGGGGCTGCCTACACTTTCCATATCTTTTCGTTAATTCATGATAAAGATGTTTTGTTATTTCAAAGCTCTTTTTTTATAATAACCAACTCCCTTTACTTTTAGTGATCGGGTTAGTTATTGCTGGTTTGTGAATGGTACGAAAAGCAAACAACAATAGAATCTCGGGTAACGAGTGATTGGGTAGTTAGTGACTAGATCAACAAACAACAGAAGCTCGGATAACCAGTGATTTGGGTAATAGTGATTAGATTAAAGTAAACAACACAATAGCCGGTAGCGAGTGATTGGGTAGCAGTGGATAGATAAACAAGCACATTTTGACGTGAGAGCCACCACACAACCTCACATTTTCCCTGATGGAGCGGAGGAGCATGTGTGTTGAGAGTTCCACACACACCCGCCTGGTCCATATACGCAGCACACTCCCTCCCTCCCTCCCCCTGCTGGTCAAGTTGGGCGGGGAATTAGCGCACTTTTTAGGCCGATAAATCAAGCCATAAAGGTGCCACTGCCAACAATGTGTGTATAGGACTCACTCCAGCCTCGGGGTTGCAAGGGCCCGGTGACGTTGGCTGCTTTTAACATCATTTTGTGTTCCCAAGTTATGGCCGTGTTCGTTTATTTGTGGGTCGTGTGTTGGCCGGGCAAGTGGTGGCTAGGCTTTGGAAGTTTATTGCCGTGATAACATGAGGCTTTGCTGGTGTAAAGTGATAATCTGTGTTCATTTTTGCTCCTGTTTTGGCCATGACTTTTTTGTTTCCCGACACGTTTGGCCGATTGATTGATGAACTAGGCTGCCGGGTGAGTGACCTCTCCTATGGCTGTCAGTCTTCCTGCTCCATATTTGTGAGATCAGAATTGGGTGCGAGATTATTCACTGTAGCCTCGTGTCCTGCCATCCTTTATCTTGCTGTCTCTGAGCCCACTTTTGTAAGCCATTATCGCCATCCTCGTCCGGGAACCATCCATGATATCACAGAATTATTATAATACGCTTCCCGCCACACCAGCGATCTCGCAAAGAAATAATTGAATAAGACGGAATTTATTGGTATATAAAGTCTCTCCGCTTTCCCGTATCTTGTGATGCTTTGTGAATATTCAATCTTCCACCGCGGGGTGATGGAAGGCTTTCTCTTTTAAGGCCGATGATTTTAGGTTTAAGGGCGGAAATTATACCGGATCTCCTTTCCCGCAGTGAACAACCCAGCGTCAGCGTCAACACCCTAACTGGAACTTTAACTTAGGGAGAGAGACAAGGAGGAACCAAGAGAGAGAGAGAAAGAGAGAGAGAGAGAGGGGGGGGGGCGGGGGGCGCAGGGGAAAGGGGTGAGGGATAAGAGAGCAGTAAGGTCGGGTGGAGCGAAGGAGGAACCGCGTCAAATCATATCAGCAAATCCTTCTTTAACCGGACAAACCCTAGAGCCTGGAGTCGCCTTCTCTGCCTAACTGGGGCCAGCACGCCACGCCCAGCCATCACCGCGCGATAGCCAGCCAGACACTAGCCAAGATATCGGGCCAGCGGGTCGGCAACAACACCACCAGGAATGCTGCAACTTTTTCGTCTGAATTGGTCGTTGTTGTGAATGTTGTGAGTGGTGGATCTTTTCGTTTTACTTTTTATTTTTTTCTCTTGCAAGGGAAGTGAAGGTGAAGGAAGGTGAGCCATGGTTCAGGTGAGGTTTTAATTACTGGTTGTGATAACGAGGGAAAATAAATAGAGAAAGTGATGAAAAACTGAAAAAAAAAAATGGACAGAGAAGGTTAGACATGTATTTCACACACACACACGCACACACACACACACACACACACACACACACACACACACACACACACACAGAGAGAGAGAGAGAGAGAGAGAGAGAGAGAGAGAGAGAGAGAGAGAGAGAGAGAGAGGGTGATGGCGCAGGTTTGAGTAACTAACGGCTTTTTTATGTTTATGCTCTTTTCCAATAATACTTTGCTCTTTTTTTCTTTTTCTTTTTCTTTTTTTTCCTCTGGCTTGATAGAGACTTAGTGGTCTGTGTTCATTTTATCTCATTATCCCTTTTACGTCGCCAATTCTTGCTTCGTAATGGCGCTTTAATTGAATTTTGGATTAGTTAGTGAGAGTACCTGGTGATTTCTTATTCTCTTCCCTCTTGGTTGCACCTCCTTCATTTCACCATCGTTATCTCCTCACCTCACTTTATTTTATCCCTTCCTTCTCTCTCTCTCTCTCTCTCTCTCTCTCTCTCTCTCTCTCTCTCTCTCTCTCTCTCTCTCTCTCTCTCTCGCTCTCTCTCTCGCTCTCGCTCTCTCTCTCTCTCTCTCTCTCTCTCTCTCTCTCTCTCTCTCTCTCTCTCTCTCTCTCTCTCTCTCTCTCTCTCTCTCTCATGCCACTAAATAGAGTCATGCATTTTTTCCTTCATGATTCGCCCTGACGTACGATAAGAAATTGTTTAATATCTTTTTGTGCAGTACTAATACCTTATTCTTTTTCTTCTAATGGCTTATTATTTTTTTCCCCACTGGATGTCTCTTAAAAGTTAGTCAGAGCGGATAGAAGGATTGGAATGTACTCTGTGGATTTTTATGGCACTTTTTTGGACAGATGGTAAGAAATTGGTTAATGTCTTTCGCGCAATAATGATCCCCTTTTTCCCTTTATTTTTCCCTGTGTGTGTCTTAAAAGGTAGTTAAGGTGGATATACGGAAGATCGGAATGTACCCTTAAAAAAAAAGTTAATGTTGTTTTTTGACGTTCGATGAAAGTAACTCACTGTCTTTGCTGAATACTAATGACATTGTTTTTCTATTTTATTTTTTTTCATGGTTGCGTCTTGGAAATTACTTAAGGCGGATAGGGAGATTGGAATATACTCTTAAGGAACTTTTATAATGCTGTTTGACGTGTGATAAGAAAGTATTCAATATCTATCTTTTTTTTTTGTATAATACTAATACCTTACTTTTGTTCTGACCACTTCATTCTCCCTGACTGCATCTTAAAAGTTAGTCAGGGCAGATACAGATAACGTGATACTCCTCCAAATAGGAAAAGAAACTCAATGTCTTTTTATCAAATATCAATGCTTTACTTTCTGTTTTAACGACTTACTTTTCCTGGGGCGCCTCTTAAAAGTTGGTCAGGGCTGATAGGGAGATTGGAACTTACGCTGGGGAGAAATCGAATCGTTTCTGATTTAGGCAGCGTTGATAATCGGCGTCTTAATACGATATTCCGGGGATTGCTGCGAGAGGACTTTTCTTTCCCATTAGTTTGGATGTAAGCCCTCGGATTCTTAAACACTTCTGCGCTTCACTTCCGCGATCTCATAAGGCTTTATTCAACTGTACATGAGTTTTATTAAGGTGTTTTTGATGCTTCACTTCCACGATTTCATAAGGCTTTATTCAACTGTACATGAGTTTTATTAAGGTGTTTTTTATATGGTTCTATGGATATCTACCTTATAAACTGGAAAAAAAACACTCTTTATAAACCCGCTGAACATCTGTGTAGCTTTGGAAAATAGTCGTGGTGAGAGAGCAAAGCGTTTCTGAATACGGACCCAAGTGTTTCATGGAGGCTTCGCTGCTCGCCCTCCTGTGACACGTTAGAGGGTTTGTATTATGTTTTTCACCTGCTTAACTTGCTCCTCAATTGCCTTCTTACGTTTTTGCCTTCTGCTCTAACTCGTATTATTTGTTCTGTAGTGATTGCCGTGGTGAATTAATTCGATTTTTCACTTGCTTTCTTATTTTTTTTCTCCTTTCGTTCCGTCTCTCTCTCTCTCTCTCTTTGCTGTCTCTTTATTTTTATTTAATGCGTTTTTTTTTTTGCTTTTCTCTCTTTTCTCCTTAACTAATTGTGTTTGTCATGCGACTTTTGGTTGAAATTAATTTTATTCTCTCTCTCTCTCTCTCTCTCTCTCTCTCTCTCTCTCTCTCTCTCTCTCTCTCTCTCTCTCTCTCTCTCTCTCTCTCTCTCTCTCTCTCGTTTTTATTCCTATCTCCATTCTTGGCTTTTCTTATTACTTTTCTCTTATTGGTTTATTCTTCTCTCTTTTTTTTCTTATATTTTTGTTCTCTCCATTCATGGTTTTATCTCGTTTTTTGCTCACTTCTCCATTCTTGCGTACTTTTCTTTTGTGATT
>JAHFWG010000280.1:18515-29126 GCA_020233015.1 Callinectes sapidus | reverse complement strand
GTTTTCCTTCCTATCTCTCCAAACTATTTCCTTCACTCCATTCTTCTCCCTTCTCTTTACTATTTTCCTTCTCTTCTTTCCTCTTTAGTTTCCTTTCTGTCCTTCCCCCCATCACTCCCCATTTTTCCTCCTCACTCTTTCTAACTTCCCAACAAAGTGCAATCTCTCTCTCTCTCTCTCTCTCTCTCTCTCTCTCTCTCTCTCTCTCTCTCTCTCTCTCTCTCTCTCTCTCTTTCTCTCTCTCTCTCTCTCTCTCTTTCGTTTTTTTTTTTAATATAAGAGGGTAAAGCTGGCTAAAGTCAACATGAATAATAAAGAAATAAAAAGCCCACTTAGTTGCCAGTTTCCTTGTAGATCCGAGAGAGTTAACCGAAAGAAATAAATACATTGAATTCTCCCTCTTAAATGAAGTCAAGTCATAGAAAATTAGAAATAAAGCTTCAGAAAAGAAAAAGAATAGATAAAGTAAGAGGAAACAGAAAAAAAGGGTTACTGTCGCTTTCTTCAGGCACATATGTTCAAGTGAGGAAAATATTAAGTCTGTTATTGGAAAGGTGGTGTTTCTATTTCTAATTATTTTATGACTAGAAACGTAAAACAACCCAGAAAGACTTCAATAACATCAACTAAAGCTAGAAACTTTATTCATTAATTTGACACTAAAATCAAGAGAACTTTTTTTTTTTTTTGTGTGTGTGTGTGTGTGTGTATTTGATTTCGAAGTATATGAGAAAGTGAAGTTTTGGTATTGTCTTTTCCTCCCCTCAACATTAGTGTGTATTGAGAAAACGCTCCACTCTCTCACCATGACTAATATTAAAGTCCACAGATGATTAGCTGGGATCTCAAGAAAGTATTTGTCGTGTTAATGATATACAGATATTGTTAATCTATTTATACAACCAAAAATAAAAATTTAAAAATCTATGTATACTCAACTAGGAGCTTTTCAAAGTAATCGAGAGGTGGCTACAAATGATTTAGAATGTGGTTCGTAGAGTTACTAATACACACACACACACACACACACACACACACACACACACACACACACACACACACACACACACACACACTGACTTATTATGATGTGCATTTTGTATTTTTCCTAAAATTTCTATTATACACCAGGGTTCAAAATATCCATGGTTAAAAAAGTCGATATGTTTAGTTTACATTAGGTTATTAGAAAAAAATCGAAATTATGTTTTAGATTTGTTGTTTTCCCCATTAATCCTTGTTGGTTTGCACTGATTATGTCTTTCAGTCATGTCTCCACTTTTTGTACTAACACTTTTTCCCCGCGATTTGGTTCATCTTCCTTGTTAACAAACCACCACTGAGATCTTTTGCCTTAACTCTCTGCCATCTCAAAGCATTCTATTAACTAAAAACTGTTCAATATACTCCTTTTAATTATCTTTTCAATCTTTCATGTCGATTTTTGTTAAGATTTCGCTGTTGTAGGACTGTGTTGTGGTGTACGTCGCAGTGAAAGAGTTAAATTGTGTCATTGTTAAATGATATAAGCTCATTGAATTTCATTAACATTTATCATTATTATCAACAAGTAATGTAAAAGATATTCAAATCTCAAATCTCTTTCACTTCCATTCAAATAATTTTCAATACACATCTATCGATTCAAATAACTTGATTTGAATATTTTGTCTCCCATCAAAGCAACGTTGGTGTCAAGGAAAAGGAATATGAGAGAGAGAGAGAGAGAGAGAGAGAGAGAGTAAATGATAGATATAATACATCAATAAATTGATATAGAAAATCAAGTAATTAATAGGTGTATGGACATTTTAATAATAAATAATTAAATAAATGAACAAATTCCGGCCGGTGACGATAACGACGCGATAATCAAATATAATCAAATCAACGCAACGAATTTCACGGTAACGAGACGAGTTTAACGATAACGATAACGACGCGATAATCAAATAAACAAAGCGCCTTTCACGATAACGAGACGGGATTTGCGATAACGAGACGGGTTTCACGATAACGAGACGGGTTTTACGATAACGACGCGGGTTTTACGACGACGAGACGGGTTTTGCGATAACGAGACGGGTTTTGCGATAACGAGACGGATTTCACGATAACGACGCGGGTTTTACGACGAGACGGGTTTGACGATAACGATAACGAGACGGGTTTTACGACGACGAGACGGGTTTTTCGATAACGAGACGGGTTTTTCGATGACGAGGCGAGTTTCACGATGACGAGACGAGTTTCACGATGACGATAACGACGCGGGAATCACATTAGAATCCCTTCCCGGGTGTGCGGGAGTGTGTGGGGACAGTGGCGGTGCAACCTACCACCCCCTCACGCTGGACAAGAGTCATCATAACAAAGAGAATTTTGACAACTCACTGCCAAGGAAGGCTCTTCTCCCCAAAAGAGGTCCCCCACATGGCAGTGTTTGTGGCAAGGTGGAGCGTGATGTTTTCTCCTCTACGGTAAAGTCCTGAAGGCGAATTTTGATGAATCCGAAAGAGAATTTTGACAAACTGCCAAGGAAGGCGCACTCTTCTCCCCAAAAGAGGTCCCTCACATGGCAGTGTTTGTAGCAAGGTGGAGCGTGATGTTTTCTCCTCTACGATGAAGTCCTGAAGGCGAATTTTGATGAATCACTACACACGATTCACCTGACACTGTCACAGAAGGAGGAGCCCTTATCTCCCCATCCAGACTCCAGTGGTGGCAGTATCTAGTAGTTGGTGCGTAGTGTAGATGTCCTCTTGTCGGATGTTCGATGCGTGAGTGGCTGGTAGTGGACGATCTTATCTGAATGAGGAGCAAGGAGGAGCGGGACCTGCTGCCCGACCCCCGTCATGGGCCCCGGCAGGAACCAGACCGCTGCCCTCCCCTCCAGTACGCTCCCCCTGTCCTCCACGGGCCGGAACAAAGTTTTTGGATGGTAAGTTTCCGAATCAATTTCCAATTTTGCTTTTAATTATAAATCATCGTCTGTGAATGAAAAATTTTGCTGAATGACGCTTGTGGGAAAAATCAGTTCATTGAAGAGAGATGAAGTTGTGCAGTACCTCCTGCTGCCCTGCTTGATCCTGTATCTCCTACACTGCCTATTTAAGGCAATGGCTTCAGCTTGCTTCAAGTACGTTTGTATCGAGAGGGATAGAAGTAAAATTTGAACGATATTACATGTGATGTTAAGATTATAGTCACCGAATAACACTAACTGGTAACTGGTAACTTGCTGGAAACCACGGGAACCAGGACAGCGACCTGGCCTGGCACCACCACCATCCAGCCATCTCTCTCTCTCTCTCTCTCTCTCTCTCTCTCTCTCTCTCTCTCTCTCTCTCTCTCTCTCTCTCTCTCTCAAGCAAAAGCAAATTCTTCACCAAAATTCCTAAAAGGGGATGATGAAGACTGTAAGGAAGGCCAGCAGCAGTACAAGACTCCTCCTTTGGCTTCCCCGTGGTCAAATTAGCAAATGTGGGTCACGACTGCTTTGTTTCCATCCTGATTACATGAGCTCGGCGAGACGTAAAACTACGAGGCGAAAGAAAGAAAAAGATGAGAGGAAAACAACAGCGTAGTAATTAATTGTCTTCTTTCTTGGTTCTGTCCGTCTTCTTCCTTTTTCTACGCTGTTCATCTTAGCAAAGTGGACTTATCGTTATCGTAAGGAATAGCTTCGGCATTATCGAGAATAGAAATGAAGAGGAAACAAAAAAAAACTAGGCTAATTAAGTTTTTCCCGATTCTGGATTGAATTATGAACTTGTGAGGCGCGGTGAGAAATAACTGAAGAGGAGGAACTGAGAAGAGGCCAAGGAGTGGCTGCTGTTCAGAGTCTGGTAAATATTGTCTCTCACTGTTGTTACAGCGGGAGCAGCAACAACAGGCAGGGAATGAGAGACGAAGAGCAGAAGCAGGAAAGTAAATAAACAGTAGTGAGTAATTCGTGGAAATAAGCGTAAGAATGAAAACAAATATATATTGCTGAAGATAGTAAGAAAATGGAAGTAAATATAGAAATGCAGAAGAAAACTAGGAATTGAAGAAGGAAAACATTTGATGAAAATGTTTAAACTACTGAAATATAAAAGAACGAATATGAAGATGATGTTAAGGAACCCAAAAATGTTGCTTAGAAGCGCAGAGGTTGAAAGAAAGAATTAAACTAGAAAATAAGGGAAAAGACGTAAATGAGAAAAAAAAAATACAGAATGAGAAGGAAGAAGGGATGGAGGATGGAGGGAGAGGAAAGAGGAAGAAAAAAAAAGTAATGGAAAAAAGTGACTGAAGGAGAAAAATGTCTTCGGATCATGACTTGTTTGACGAATGATGCAAGGAAAAATAGTCCTGAAGGAAAAATGAACCCCAAGAATAAAAAATAAAAAGAAATATAAGACATGAATAAAAATCAGAAAAATCATTCGAACAAAGCCTGCATAACAAGTCAACAAGTGTATGATAGAGTAACCAGAGAGAGAGAGAGAGTAAGAGAAAGAGAGAGACGGGGTGAGGAGGGTGAGAGAGAGAGGACTGATTAACTCTTGATTGGAAACAGAATGAATGACGGAGGTGAAAGGCGGGTGGCAGTGATAATGAGATACGAGACAAGGCATCTACTAATCAAAGGGAAGGAGACAATGAAGGCGTGGGCGTGGTGGAGGCAGCAACGGTGACGGCTGCAGGGGCTCAGTGGGCTGGGTGAGGGCGGCAGGCGACAAGGGGGAATAATAATGACAGGAGGAACGACAAAGATATGCGTGAAACTAATATTCCTACATAATGAAAATACCTAGAAACACCATTTTTGCCTTTAAATATTTAGCCTCCACAAACTTTAAATCATATGGAATTACCAGGTTATAATATTAAAGATAAACTGATAGAGATACGTATGATGACTCAGTGTACCAAGATTAGTATTCGTGGAAAGTATTGGGAAAGTGAAAAAAAAAAACAGCGCTGTTGGAATGCAAACCGAAAAAACTGAAAGATATGCAGGTTAAAATGAATATTGGAAAAGCTAGGTCATTGTTCCCGGGCCCTGCGTGGCTTTGGTGGCGCGGCGTTCTGTGTGTGTGTGTGTGTGTGTGTGTGTGTGCGAGGGAGGGTGGGAAAGGTGCGAGCAGGGGGCCAGATTGGGAGGAGGACATGGGGTGGGCAGGGTATGATCAGCGCCACATGGGGGGGGGGGAGGGGAGAGGGGCCACTTCGAAGCCTGCATAATGAAAAAGACGAAGTTTTTGCAGAAGGTGTAATAAAAGGAAGCGAAGGAAAGAAAAATTTACTTGGTGTATATTTCTCATTAACTTGACGAGGGGTTGGAGCGTCTTGAGCAGAGCATGACGGCCCGACCCCTTGTTGTGAAAGACTTTCCTGGCGGGACGAGTTGAAACGTTATGAAACTTGACCCTGTAAATGTGGCACCTTATGTGTGTGTGTGTGTGTGTGTGTCTGTGTGTGTGTGTGTGTGTGTGTGTGTGTGTGTATGTGTGTGTCTGTGTCTGTGTTTGCTTTGCTATTGTCTGCTGTGGTGTTATGGTAATACATGTAAAGTATTCAACAGATCTCTCTCTCTCTCTCTCTCTCTCTCTCTCCTCTCTCTCTCTCTCTCTCTCTCTCTCTCTCTCTCTCTCTCTCTCTCTCTCTCTCTCTCTCTCTCTCTCTCTCTCTCTCTCTCACGTGAAAAGCTGGAAAACGGATACAACACCTGGTTTAAATGCCAGAGAGCAGATGCAATGCCTTGCTTGTCCTGTCTGACCTTCCACTGAACAGCATCAGTTGATCACAAACACCCTTACTACGATCAACTGGTCCACCATTGTTCGTTCTTTCTCTGTGTTCTTTTCTTCTTTAATAACTGAATAATTCCCTCTTCTATACTCATCTACAACTGTTTTTCGATACAATTATGTATCTGAATTGTTTTATTGCCTAATTAAGTCAATATTTATCATTTCTTTTTACATTTGTGCATTCATTTTACATATTTCTGAATGCTAGTAAATGACAGCCATATCAGTGGAAGATTGATGTAAGTAAATGAAAGCATATGAGGGAAAAGCGTTCCGGATTCACCCATCATTATGAATATCACATCAATAAGTGGAGTACATTAGCTTACTGCAGTTTTGCCCATTAAACACAAGCGTTATTTTATCTATGAGTAGCGATCAGATATCCTCTTTAGTGGTAAGCGATCCTCTGTCGTGCAGCGGCTGGTGGAAATGTTTTATTAATGAGTCAGATACCATGGAAAGATACTTAACCCTTTCAGTGATAGACAATCATTTCCAGTATCATCTCTTTTTTTATGTAAGAGAGGGAGAGCTGGCCAAGAGTAACAAAAGGTAAGGAAAAAAAAAAAAAAAAACCTAAATTTTCCTGCCCCGTCCGAAGAGCTAGTCATGGGTGGGGATAAATGTCTTGAAATCTTCCTCTTAAATAAAGACTGTGAAGTTGGAAATACAGAAGTAGGTGGGAGTTTCAGAGTTTATCAGAGAAAGAAACGAATGATTGGAAGTAATGTTTAACTCTTGCATTAAGGATTTGGACAGAATAGGGGTGAAAGGAAGAAGAAAGTCTTGTGCAGCCAGTTATATTTTTTGTACTGCATCATCTTAAGAACTTATTTCTGTAATGTGGCAAAGTTTACATTATTCTCACATTATTTTTATTTTCACCCTAACAACTAGTGACAGAGATCTTAATATTGTGGCCCCCGTGGTACCCTTCCGCTCTGGGGCATCCACTCGGGGTAACGGTTCCTAAATGGGTGGACGTTCAAATAGGAGATCTCCATTAGGCGGGGTCTTTTAGCTCATAAATTCCCGTAAAAGTCCACATTGTTCAAAGAAAGGCTTCACATTTACATCATTTGTAGATCTCGGCTGCAATTGCCTTCACGAGCCAGGAACGCCGGGGTCTGTTTGGGATTGATTTGTTCTGTTTTAATGATTGATGAACTATAATGCTGGCTGGGATTGGCTTCTCTTCTCTTTTCATGGCTTATGCGGGACAGGTTTATATTGGGCTGAGTATTTCGTTTATTTTGTTTTAATGAGTGATATGAGGTAGTGATGTGCCTGGCCTCACCTTGCACGTCTTTCACATTAAATTTATTATGGTTTCCTGCCCGAGAATGTTGTTTTTATACCTCATTCTGGAAAAATTTGACTATCTCTCTCTCTCTCTCTCTCTCTCTCTCTCTCCGTCGCTCTCTCTCTCTCTCTCTCTCTCTCTCTCTCTCTCTCTCTCTCTCTCTCTCTCTCTCTCTCTCTCTCTCTCTCTCTCTCTCTCTCTCACACACACACACACACACACACACACACACACACACACACATCCATCTACTTTCTGCTCTTCCTTTTACTATTATTCATAACCTAGTGGTAAAACTATTTTTCTCTTTCTTGCTTCTTTATCATTTGTGAATATCAAATGAGAATATACTTTCCTCTCTAATTATCACGGTGACAATGTAACGAGCGGTGCTGTGTATCGAGGCGTGTACCTTCTATTCTGAGCAATATGGAGGTGTGTAACACATCATATTTACCCAACAAAAGTTTAATTAAATACGCACTAGTTAATGGTGTTTTTTTCGGCTTACATAATTTGCAATTAGTCGTGACAGTGGAGGGTCGAAACATAATGTCATGTATTTCTAATGGAACGCAAATAAGATTTTCGTTTGCTTTTCAATTTGCCGGCTTTGCACAGTTAATTATTTTACTTTTAAGAAAACGCATCTGTCAATTTGGAGCTTACTTTCCCTGTGATGATGATGATGTGTGTGTGTGAGAGAGGCCGGACGCCCACATTTGACTCAATTAGTGAGGTGCTTCCCGTGGCCAGGAAACACCGCTCTCATTGGCAGACTGAAATGGGTTCCAGTCTGCCATCTCACAGTCTCACTAACCTAGAATTCTGAAGTTAATGATTACCAGTATAAGTAATTTCGTAGTAGCTGAATTCACCGTGAACCAGTACTGTATTTCAATTAACCTTACTCTCCACAACTTGTTAACATGATTGAGTACAGTAAAGAGACATGAGGCTGATGGAGTTTATGACCATGGCTTTCATTCATCACCATTCTCCGTGACTTTAATGGCAGAGTAAGTAAGGCCATTCTACAACCTGCTCTGCTTATCTCTGTCAATCGCCCCTGTATTCCTCGGGTGAACCATTTTCATATATTCACCCAGCGAGTAAGGATGAGCCAGACTAGTTTAGCCCTCATCATCGCAACAGCACTGGAAGGAGAGGTGAACCGCTGACCCAGTTCTTCATATGGATGTGCCCGAAAGCTGCATTGAACTTACGGGTCCAAACTGAGCATGAACTGGATTTTCGTATGAGAATTTGAAACCTATAAGAAGTTTCGGAGGATGATCTATTCGAGTATTTGATGGAGGGGCTCAGGAGTTCGGAGGCTTCATTTGGGAACTTAATGAGACGAGATCTGTCAGCGGCGAGGCTTGTTAATCAAGGACACGGTGAGGAAGGAAGGAAGGAAGGAAGGAAGGGGAAGAAGCAACAAGAATTAGGGTGAATCAAAAACGAAAGAAGGAAGAAAACGAATCGATGAATGACAAAAGACAAGATGCATGGAAAGAAACAAAGCAAGAGAAGGAAGAAAAGAAGAAAAAGGAAGCATGAAGAAACAAAAGCGACGCCATCCCAATATAGTCCCTAAGTAAGAATTATTATTCATCAGGAGGACCAATCTTTTCCATATCTACTTTTCGTCTCTGCACTGTACATTGTTTTTCTTTCATTCTGAATTGTTGGTGGATAACAATGGACGATAATTTAACTCACGCTTTTGTCTATCAACTTTATTTCAGTAACTACTAACGTGTCTGTGTGTGTGTGTGTGTGTGTGTGTGTGTGTGTGTGTGTGTGTGTGTGTTTACTGTAGCTAATGGGAGACCACTGTTAATGAAGGATACAAATATTGCCAACTAACAATAAAACGAGGGTGCAAAGATGGGAGGAGATGGAAGTGATAAAGGGATAAAGAGGAAGGAAACTGAAGGTAAAGGAATGCAGTGACGGAAGATGTGAATGGTTAATAGGAAACAAAAAGGATGATAGCAAGAAAATTGATGTGATAATTATGGAATGAAAGAAACAATGTGTGATATATATTAAGTAGGAGAAGTGAAGGAGAGAAGCACAGGTTCCTATCCACAAGTATTATTATCATTATTATTATTATTATTATTATTATTATTATTAGTAGTAGTAGTAGTAGTAGTAGTAGTAGTAATAGTAGTAGTAGTAGTAGTAGTAGTAGTAGTAGTAGTAATAGTAGTAGTAGTAGTAGTAGTAGTAGTAGTAGTAGTAGCAGTAGTAGTAGTTCAATAGTTATCGAATGTGATAGGATTTTAACAGTAGTACCCTTATAGTGTTAGTAGTAGTGGACTTTGTTGGTGCTGGTTGTAGTGCCTTTTCTGGTAAAGTGGCTGTGGTAATAAGAAGTGGCACTTGTTACAATACAGTGAATAGTTAAAGGATACAAAAGGAGAAGAGAGGAGGAGGAGGAGGAAGCCACAATGAGGACCTCAGTGGGTACTCGAATGAAGCCCACAGGAATGAAATACTGCCAGGGGGTGTGGAGGCCAGTGTGTGCCGCGACAGCCACCACTTAATTGGGATTCCGTTTTTGTTTTAAGCAACGTTTTCACCTTTCCCAGCGGAATTCCCACATCACGAGACTATTCAGGTTTGTGGGATTTTGAGTAAAGTATAAGAATGAAAATGAAAAACCACTATAAGAAAGAGTCGATTAAAATGTCAAAAAGAAAAACAAAGAAACAATAGAAAAAAAATGGATAGAAAACGGCAAAGAGATGCGGTATTGTGAATGAGAATTAAAATGTAGTTATGTTAAAAAATGAAAAACCACTATAAGAAAGAGTCGATTAAAATGTCAAAAAGAAAAACAAAGAAACAATAGAAAAAAAAATGGATAGAAAACGGCAAAGGGATGCGGTATTGTGAATGAGAATTAAAATGTAGTTATGTTAAAAGGATACATATAACAAAATGAATAGAAAGGATGTTTTATCGAAGGAGGTTTAACATTAGGTGACAATAGGAAAAAAATGGACAAAAGAGGTCAAAGGGATGCAGTATTGTGGATAAGAATTAAAATGTAGTTATGTTTAAAGGATACATATCACAAAATAAATAGAAAGGATGTCTTATCGAAGGAGATTTAACATTTGTCTTTATTATTTCTTCGGAAAGCATAGATTAGGAGACGGTCTCTTAAATATAATTAAGCAAAACCAAACATGACGTAAACACAATCATTAATATTAGTAACCGAGATGCAACAAGGAGTATAACGTCTTCTGAATCAAAAAGGTTAGGTTTTTAATAGTCAATGACGGAAAACACCTCATCAAATACTGTTAACCCTTTCATTACTGGAACACATTTCCACCTTTAATTTTGAGCATAATTTTATTTTATTGACATTCGCTAGTTAGTTGATAGTGTGGTGGCGATCAGGTCTTGCAAGTCACGTGTGGTGGTGGTGGTGGTGGTGGTGGTGGTGGTTAGTGTCAGTGTTTAGTTAACTGGCGTGGA
>JAHFWG010000492.1:44998-67268 GCA_020233015.1 Callinectes sapidus | reverse complement strand
GCTCTCTCTCTCTCTCTCTCTCTCACCACAGCCCCTTACACAAAACGCGCACACACACAGCACAAAACGCGCACACACACACACACACACACACAGCACAAAACGCACACAGCACTCACATCACTCACAGCAGTATTCCTGTACGCCACACAAGCCACTGTGTACGCCTGCCACATGGCCGCGTTGTGTGTGTATGTGTGTGTGCGCGTAAGGGTATGTGTGTGTGCGCGCACTGCTGTCACCTGCTGCACTGAATGTTTTACCTGTCACCTGCCTAACTCTTTGTCTTCTCTCTATCTCCTACTACTCTTCTTCCTCCTCCTCCTCCTCTTCTTCCTCCTCCTCCTCCTCTCTGAAGCCCTATGTTGTCATTTCTGTTTCTGCTACTGTCTTTTTGCTCTTCCTCTCTCTCTCTCTGTCCTTGTTTGTTTTCTTCTTTCAGTTGTTTTCTTGTTTTTCTCTTGTTTTTGTTTTTTTCTCGTTACTTTTCTTGCTTTGTCTTGTTTTTGTTGGTCTTCTTTCTTCTTCTTCTCCTTTTCTTATTGTTTTCTTTGTTTCATGTTTTCTCTTCTTGTTTATTACTTTTCTTCTTCTTCTCTTCTGTTATTTCTTCTTCTTTTTGTTTCTTCTCCTTATTTCATGTCTTCTCTTTTTATTTATTATTTTTCTTTTTCTTCTCCTCTTCTTCTCCTCCTCCTCCTCCTCCATATCTTACGACTTATCTACTCCTCACAGAAGCCCTACATCTCCTCCTCCTCCTCCTCCTCCTCCTCCTTCTTGAGTTACCTTGCTCCCATTTGTTCTTTAGTTCCTCTGTTATTGTTTGATTTGTTATTCTATTGTGTGTGTGTGTGTGTGTGTGTGTGTGTGTGTAATAAAGTTTTGTACAGTGATTTCTTGTGTGTTTCTCTCTTTAATGTGAACTGAAATATAAATGCTCGACATCTCTCTCTCTCTCTCTCTCTCTCTCTCTCTCTCTCTCTCTCTCTCTCTCTCTCTCTCTCTCTCTCTCTCTCTCTCTCTCTCTCTCTCTCACAGTTCAATAAGCCATGATGCATTAATCTCTTCCTTAAACCTGAAAAATAATATCAATAAGTAGAAAAGTAAAAATATGTTGGTACAAGAGAAATATAAGTAAGAATTAAAAAGGATAGAAATGTTAATACTGTGAGTGTGGAAGATAAGCAGAAAAAAAGGAAGGAAAGAGACACACACACAAACACAAATACATAGACAGGAAAAAATAATACACACACACACACAAAAAACACAAACAAATCCTTCCATAACAAACTACACCCCCCCCCCCCCCTCCCCAAACACACACACACACACACACACACACACACGATGACCTCACCAGAATAACCTAATATAACCCCCCACCCCACCCCCCCCTGAAGTCCATTATGCACCCAGCCAGGTCACCATGCACATATGACCTCTTAACCTCCCCCACCCCACCCCACCCCACCCCCCAACCCCCAACCCATGCTAGGTCACACTATGGCTTCTGCACGCACACACACGCACACACACACACACACACACGCACGCACACACCAGGAAGACCCCCCAGAAAGTGACTCCTTGTAACCTTCAACACTGACTAGACATGTACACACACGCACACACACACGTACACACACACACACGTACACACACACAGATGCACACACACTTGTTGGGTAAAGGTTTGTGTGTGTGTGTGTGTGTGTTTATCATTAATATATCTAAATAAATGAATAAAGAAAGAAATAAACAAGCCATAACTCAAGCAAAACAGAGAGAGAGAGAGAGAGAGAGAGAGAGAGAGAGAGAGAGAGAGAGAGAGAGAGAGAGAGAGAAGCCACACTGCCACAAGAAAACTATAAAAACACACATACATACATAAAACATTACAAGAAAAACACAGCAAAAAAAATTACAATAAGACTAACCTTGGAGAGAGAGAGAGAGAGAGAGAGAGAGAGAGAGAGAGAGAGAGAGAGAGAGAGAGAGAGAGAGAGAGAGAGAGAGAGAGAGAAAAGAGAAAGAGAGAGAAAAGAGAAAGAAAGAAAAAAGAGAAGGACAGAAAAAAGAGAAAGATGGAAAAAACAAAATGATAGAAAAAGAGAAAGAGAGAATAAAGAAAGAAAGAGAAAGACACAAAGTACAAAAAAAACACTGACAAATGAGAGAAAGATGGAAAAAAGAGAGAGATGGAAAAAAGAAAACCATCCACCTATCCACTCCCTCCACCCAAAACAAAAACAAATACAAAAAACAACAACAACAAAAATTCCACCACCAAAACATACCAACTTTTAAAAAACCATCCACCCATCCACTCTTCCACCCATCCATCCATCCATCCATCCATCCACCCATCCACTAAAAAAATAAATAAATAAAACACAAACAAATAAAATAAAATTAACAACAAAAAAACCCCTCTCCACTAAAACATACCAACTTTTGAACCATCCACCCATCCACCTATCCACCTATCCACTTACTAGACTCCGCTATGACATTGGGGGGGCGGTCCTGCTGGAAATAGAACTTGAGTGGATAGATGTCGTCAAACTCCACCCTAGAGATGCACCCCACAAAACCCTCGGCCATGGACTCGTTCTTGCCGATGTAAACGTATTGGATGTTGTTGAACTGCGCGTCGGCCGAGCCCTTCACGTCAAAAGTCCACGATACCGGCTCGTAGTTGTCCACCTGTAGGGGTTAGGTTTAGGGTGGTTTTAGGGGTGGGTTTAGGGGTGGTTTAGGGGTTTAGTTAAGGTTAGGGGTGGGTTAGGGGTTTATAAGGATGGTTTAAGGTTTAGGTTAGGTTAGGGGTAGGTTAAGGGTGGTTTAAGGGTGATTTAGGAGTTTAGGTTAGGTTAGCGGTAGTTTTGGGGTAGTTTAGGGATATATATGGACGGTTTAGGGGTTTATAGGGGTGGTTTAGGGGTTTAGGTTAGGTTAGAGGTAGTTTTGGGGTGGTTTAGGGGTTTATATGGCAGAAAAAAAATAAAATAATAAATAAATTAAATAAAACACACAAGGGACATTAGAAGAAGACATACAAATCGGTGGTGAAAACGTCAAACACCGACAGACAACCTTGCGTCAACACTCATTCACACATTAACTCTCCCTCCCTCTCCCTCTCCCTCTCCCTCTCTCTCTCTCTCACCGTGACACCTTTAAATACTCTTGTTTGGCTTCTGGTGGTGGTGGCGGTGGTGGTGGTGGTACTTCAGTGTTAAGAGATTTACTACCACACGTGATTCTTCTTCTTCTTCTTCTTTTTCTTCCTCCTCCTCCTCCTCATCCTATTCTTCTTCATATCTGATCTTATTCTTCTTCCTTTTCTTCCCTCCTTGAAATATCCTATACTTTACTATCCTCTTCTTTCTTCTTCTTCTCCTCCTACTCTTCTTCCTCTTCCCTTCTCCTCCTTGAAATACTGTATACTCTATTCTCCTCTTCTTCCTCCTCCTCCTCCTATTCTTCTTCCTATCTGATCTTATTATTCTTCTTCCTCCTCCTTTCCTTTCAAATTTTCTTCCTCATTATCTCTTAAAAACAACCAATCTCCTCCCCCTCCTCCTCCACCACCACCTTTTTTTTCAAACTATCTCCTTCTTCCTCCTCCTCCAACATCCTATCATATTCCTCCTCCTGAAACACCTCCCATCTTCCTCCTCCTCCTCTGCCATACACTCCTATCAACATTCCTCCTTCCTTCCTCCTCCTCCTACTTCCTTTTTCTTCCTTTTGAAACACCCCCTTCCTTTTCCTCCTCCTTTTCCATACACTACTATCAATATTCCTTCCTCCTTCCTCCTCCTTTTTTTTTCATTCCATATTTTTCGTGAATATTTCGCGAAAAAAAGTCCAACATTCTGACACAAGTAATGATGCTGATGCTGATGATGATGCTGATGAAGGAGCCCAACCAAAAAAATAGCATTAAAAAAAAAAATGACATGCACACTGATACAAAAGGCCACTCATTCCCTCTCTCTCCCACACCCCACCACCCCCCACACCCCCCCATACCTGCATGGTGAGCCGCCTGCCTGAGTCTGAGCGGTACAGCTTGACGTCGTGGTTCTGTCCCTCGTGGAAGGTTCTCTTGCCGTACACCTTCTCGTGGCGCTCAAACCCAAAGTCAAATGTTACCTTTAAGTGGCCTGTTGGGGAGAGAGAGAGGGAGGAGAGGGAGAGGGGGGGAGAGAGAGGGGGGAGTTAGTTTTTTTTGTTATTATTCTTTTTTTTGTTTCTTTAGTTTAGTTTTTTAATTCTTTTTTCTTGTGGAAAACCAAACCAAACCAAAACAAAACAAAAAATACCCCCAAAACAAAAACAAAAAACCTTCAAAACCCCCCAAAAGACACAAAAAAAACCACTTAAACCACCCCCCAAAAAAATAAATAAATAAATAAATAACCCCCAAAAAACACAAATAAAAACACCCAAACACCCCAAAAAGACAAACACACAAAAAACCACTTAAACCCAAACCAAACCAAACCAAACAAAAACAAAAAACACCCAAAAACACAAATAAAAACCCTCAAACAAACACCCCCCCAAAACAAACACAAACACATAAACCAACCCACCCGAATTAGAAATAGAAATAAATAACCCCAAAAAACACAAATAAATAAATAAATAAATAACCCCTAAAAAACACAAACACCCCCACCCCCTAAACAAAAACAAACACATAAACCAACCCACCAGAATTCGAAATAGAAATAAATAACCCCAAAAAACACAAAACAAAAAATAAATAAATAAATAACCCCAAAAAAACACAAAAAAAAACCCTCAAAACACCCCCCCCTTAAACAAAACAAACGCAAAAACCAACCCACCCGAATTAGAAATAGCCAGCGTCAGATATTCCCCGGTGAGCGTGGAGTGGAGGGCAATGAGGAAGAAAACAAAAACTATCCCTCAAAACCCCCCAAAAAACAAACACACACAAAAAAAACAATTAAACTCAAAACAAACAAAACAAAACAAAACAAAAAATCACCCCCTAAAAAACATATATATATCCTTCAACACAGCCCTCTCCCCCCCAAAAAAAAAAAACTTAAACCCAAAACAAAGAAAAAAATAAACCAAAACTAAACTAAACAAAAAAACACAAACAAACAAAATCACCCCCTAAAAAACATATATATATCCTTCAACACAGCCCTCTCCCCACCAAAAAAAAAAACTTAAACCCAAAACAAAGAAAAAAAATACAAACCAAAACAAAACAAAACAAAAAAACACCCCCCCCTAAAAAACAAACGCAAAAACCAACCCACCCAAATTAGAAATAGCCAAAACACACAAAAACCCACTTAAACCCAAAACAAACAAAAAATACAAACCAAAACAAAACTAAACAAATAAAAACACCCAGACCCCTAAACAAAAACAAACACCAAACCAACCCACCAGAATTAGAAATAGAAATAAATAACCCCAAAAAACACAAATAAATAAATAAATAAATAACCCCTAAAAAACACAAACACCCCCACCCCTAAACAAAAACACACACCAAACCAACCCACCCGAATTAGAAATAGCCAGCGTCAGATATTCCCCGGTGAGGGTGGAGTGGAGGGCAATGAGGAAGAAAACAAAAAATATCCCTCAAAACACCCCAAAAAACAAACACACACAAAAAAAAAACACTTAAACTCAAAACAAAACAAAACAAAACAAAACAAAAAATACCCCCCCTTAAAATATATATATCCTTCAACACAGCCCTCTCCCCCCCAAAAAAAAAAACTTAAACCCAAAACAAAGAAAAAAAATACAAACCAAAACAAAATTAAACAAAAAAACACAAACAAAATCACCCCCTAAAAAACATATATATATCCTTCAACACAGCCCTCTCCCCCCCAAAAAAAAAAAACTTAAACCCAAAACAAAACAAAAAAACTTAAACCCAAAACAAACAAAAAATACAAACCAAAACAAAACTAAACAAATAAAAACACAAACAAACGCAAAAACCACCCACCCGAATTAGAAATAGCCAGCGTCAGGTATTCCCCGGTGAGCGTGGAGTGGAGGGCAATGAGGAAGCCGCGTGGGTTGGTGGTGGTGAAGCCCACTCTGATCCTCTCGGCAATGGTGGTCTTGTAGGTCCCGGGAATCTCATAGCGCACCATTGTGTCCGTCAGCATCTTGATTCCGATCTCTGGGGTGAGGGGGAGTGGGGTGAGATTTGGGGTGATTAGGGGTGATGAATGGGGGTGATAAGGTGATAGATGAGGTGATGGGGTGATCTCTGTGGTGGGGGGAGGAATGGGGTGAGATTTGGGGGTGAATAGGGGTGGTGAAGGGGGTGATAATGGGGTGGTGGGGTGATAAGGTGATAGATGTAGTGATCACACACTAAAACACACTCAAACACACCCAAACACACAAAAACCCACTCAAAACACACCCAATCACACCCAAACACACAAAATCATACCCAAACACACTCAAAACACCCCCAAACACACCCAAACACACTCCAACACACCCAAACACACCCAAACCCACTCAAACACACAAAATCACCCCCAAACACACCCAAACACACCAAAACACACTCTGTCACCCCCAAACACACTCACACACCCAAACACACTCAAACACACTCACCATCAGCACAAATAGGTCCCTTGAAAGCTGTCCACCTACAGTCGCACTCGAAAGTAGAATACCCCACCCAAACACACTCAATTACACTCAAACACACCCAAACACACACAAAAACACACTCAAACACACTAAAACACCCCCAAACACACCAAACACACTCAAAACACACAAAAACACACTCAAAACACACTCAAACACACTCAAACACACCCAAACACACTCTGTCATCCCCAAATACACTCAAACACACTCAAACGCACTCACCATCAGCACAAATAGGTCCCTTGAAAGCTGTCCACCTACAGTCGCACTCGAAAGTAGAATACCCCTCATAACAAGTGCCGTTATTAAGACAGGGGTTAGAGTTGCACTTCCCAACGCACCCCGGCTGCACCCCATACATCCCCTTCTCCGCCCTCCCCCTCAGGTCCTGCAGCTCCCCGTTGAGGATCAGGGCTCTTATGCACCCCACGAAGCCGTCGCGGTGGTCTAGGGTCGCTCCTGTGGGGGTTAAAGGTGTTTGTTTAGGGTTTTGTAGGGTGGTTTATTTTTAGGGGTTTTCTAGGGTGTTTATTTTAGGGTTTTGTAGGGTGGTTTATTTTAGGGTTTTTCTTGGTGGTTTTGTGGGATTTGGTGTGTTGGGGTGTTTAATTAAGGGTGTTTTTAGGTTTTTTTAGGTTTTTTTAGGGTGTTTTTAGGGTTTTCTTGTTTTTTTAAGGGTATTTTGGGTTTTCTAGGGTGTTTTTAAGGGTGATTTGGGTTTGAGGGTGTTTTTTAGAGGTTTAATACAGTGTTAAGGGTTTCAAAGGTGTTTTAGGGGTGGTTTAAGGGCTTAAATGCATTTTTAAGGGGTTTTGCATGGTTTTCAAGGTTGTTTTATGTTTTGAAGATTTCTTTTAATAATTTTTAAGTGTTTTTGAATAAATAAATAAATAAAAATGCAATAAAAATACAAGAAAATATAAAAAATACAAGAAAATAAAAAATACAAGAAAATAGAAAATAAAAGAAAACAAAAAAAAATTAAAAGAAAATAAAAGAAATACAAAGAAAACAAAAAAATATACAAATAAACAAGAACAAAGAAAGAAACCCACAAAAATCCACTTACCAACCACAAAATCAGACTCCAAGTGTAAAATAAAAAAAACAGGTATATAAATAAAAAAATACAAAAAAAATACAAGAAAATAAAAAAATAAACAAATAAACAAGAACAAAGAAACAAAACCCACAAAATCCACTTACCAACCACAAAATCAGACTCCAAGTGGATAGCGCGGACTGGGCCATAGGGTTCCGCCACCAGCCCCTTCTGTCCGCCATCCACTATCATCCGCGCCTCCTTCCTGTTGCGCTCCACCAGGACAGAGTGCCACATGTCATCATTGAGCACGTTGCTGGTCTCCACACTGACACTCATTGGCCCTGACCCCGCCTCGTACTGGAACTGTAGCTCTATGCCGCCTGGGAGAGAGGGAGAGGGAGAGGGGGTGAGAGGGAGAGGGAGAGTGGGTGAGTGAGTGGGAGATTGAGTATGGGAGATAGAAAGGGAGAGAGGGTAAGTAGGAGAGAGGGAGAGATTGAGAGAGGGTGAGTGGGAGAGATTGAGAGAGGGAGAGAGGGAGAGGAAAGGGGGAGAGTAGAAGGGAGAGTATAAAAAGAGAAAACGCACACACACACACACACACAAAAAAAAAAGGAGAGAAAACACACACACACATATAAAAAAAATTTAAAAAACAAGAACAGCAACACAGTAAAGAAACACACACACACACACACACACACACACACACACACAGACACACACGTACACAATCACACAACAAACACCTTAAACAAACAAATGAATAGAAGAAAGAACGAAAAGTCACAAAATAAAACACACACACACACACACAATCACACAACAACAAACATCTTAACAAACAAACAAACAAACAAAAGAACGAAAAGTCACAAAACAAAACACACACACACACACACACAATCACACAACAACAAAACGAACGAATAAATGAGAAAACGAAAAGTCACAAAACAAAACAAAAACACACACACAAACAAACGCACACACACAAACGCACCCACAATGGAGATCTTGATATAATCGTTGGGACCCTTGGCGTGAATGAGGCAGCCGTCCCTCCCTGTGGTCCTGAACTCAAAGAAGATGTCCCCGGAGTGGCCCATGTCAAAGCGCGGCAGATTGATGGTCGCGTCAGCCTTGCGGAACGTTACGGTGTTGTCGTACACATCTGTGGGGTCATGGGATGGGGGTAAAGTTGCTGTTGGGGGTCACACTTAAAAGGGGTCACACTTATGGGGGTTATATTTAAGGGGTGACACTGTTGCTGGGGTCAAATTTAAGGGGTTATATTTAAGGGGTCACACTGTTGCTGGGGTCACATTAATTAGGTTATATTGCTGTTGCTGGGGTCACATTGCTGCTGGGGTCACATTTAAGGGGTCACACTATTGCTGGGGTCACATTAAAGGGGTCACACTGTTGCTGGGGTCACATTAATTAGGTTATATTGCTGTTGGGGTCACATTTAAAAGGGGTCATATTGCTGCTGGGGTCACATTAAAGGGGTCACACTGTTGCTGGGGTCACATTTAAGGGGTTATATTCCTAAACTAATATAACATACTTACAAACGTCCTTTTTTTTACATTAATTTCCTTATCTAAAAAAAATAAATAGAAAAACAAAAAATAAACAAACAAAAAATTACCAAAAACACACACTACCCTACCCTAACCTAACCTAACCCAACATAACCCCATACTTACGATCGCCCTCGCAGATGAGCGGCCCCAGGGTGTAGCGAACCTTCTTGCCGTCGAGGGGGGTACCAGTGTCGCCAATCCTCAGCTGACGCACGGGTAAATGTTCCTTGACCGTGAGTTCCCCGCTGTCAGATATCCACGACTCAAGACCCGCGTCACAGTTACACCACTTGTCAGTCACGCACGTCCCAGTCAGCCCACACTCACACTTCCTGGACCCCGGCAGCGACCCACCCCAGTAGTCCATGGGCTGGTTGGTACGCGACACCCACCACGTGTACGGCTGATTGGGGAGATTAAAGGGGGAGGTTAAAATAAATAGGAATAAAATAAATAAATAGGAAGGAGGAAAGTAGGAAGGAGAAGAAGAATCACTTATTAGAAAAAAACTTAACATTAAAAGAGAGAGAGAGAAAGAAGAAAGAAAAGGAACAAGAAGAGAAGGAATAACCACACATATTAGGAAAACCTGAACATTAAAAGAAGGAAAGGAAAAAGAGGAGAAGGAAGAAGAAAAGGAAGAAAAAAAAGAAGAGAAACAACCCACAAATATTAACAAAACCTGAATATTAAAAGAAAGAAAGGAAACAGAAGAGAAGGAAGAAGAAAAAGAAGAAGAAAAGAAGAAAAGGAAGATGAAAAAGAAGAGAAGGAAGAAGAAAAACAAGAAAATGAAGAAGTGAAAGAAGAGAAGAAAGACGAAAAACAAGAAAAGGAAGAAGAAAAACAAGAAAAGGAAGAAGAAAAAGAAGAGAAACAAACCACAAATAAAAAAGAGAAGGAAGAAGAAGTGAAGGAAGAAGAAGAGAAGGAAGAAGAAAAAGAAGAGAAACAAACCACAAATAAAGAACAGAAGCAAGAAGAAGAAAAAGAAGAGAAAGAAGAAGAAAAAGAAGAGAAACAAACCAAAAATAAAGAAGAAAAGGACGAAGAAGAAAAAGAAGAGAAGGAAGAAGAAGAAAAAGAAGAGAAACAAACCAAAAATAAAGCACAGAAGCAAGACGAAAAACACGAAGAGAAACAAACCACCACCACCGTCACCACCACCACCACCACCACCACCACCACCCACCAGAAACTCCTCATCTTCCTGGGACGGGGAGTTGAACAGCTTGGCCTTCAGACATTCAAAGTGGATTCTCTGGCGGCAGCGAGCGGAACGGTTGACAAATATCTCAATCTGCTCCATCCCCGTGTCGTAGATGATGTTCTGTATATACGACCCTCTCTTGGCAAACCCGTCCACTGTCGTTAATTTCTCGTGTTTGTGGCTTAGGTAGGAGTGCACTTGTCCGTCATCTGTGGGGAGGGGAGAGGGGAGTTTAGTTTGGGGTGTTTGTGGGGAGGTTAGGTTAGGTTCTGTGGGGAGGAGAGGAGGGGGGAGTTTAGTTGGGGTGTGTGGGGTGTTATGGGGGGTTTAGGTTAGGTTAGGTGGGTGTGATGTTGTAAGGGGTTGTGGGTTTAGTTGGTGTGTGTTTGGGGTGTTGTGGGGAGGTTAGGTTAGGTTAGGTAATGGGGTGATGGGGTGATAGTAGTGTTTTTTTTGGTTGTTTTGTTGTAAATTGTAGTTTTGAGATGTATGTTGTATTTGTAAATTTTTGTCGATAAACTACTACTACTACTACTACTACTATTGTGTGTGTTTTTTTATAGTTTTTTTTAATCTGTTTGCCTGTTTGTGTTTTTTTGTTCCTTTCTAATTATCCATTTCTTTCTGTCTATCTATATGTGTGTGTGTGTGTTTTTATAGTTTTTTCTAATTACCTGTTTGTTTCTGTCTGTCTATCTGTCTATCTGTGTGTGTGTGTGTGTGTGTGTGTGTGTTTTATAGTTCTTTTATTATCTTATTTTCCTATCTTATTATCTTACTGTAGAAGATGCAGGTAGTTTTATCTAATTATCTGTTTGTTTCTGCCTATCTATCTGTGTGTATGTATGTGTATGTATGTATGTGTGTGTTTTTTATAGTTTTTTTATCTTATTTTTTTTATTATCTTATTTCACTATCTTCTTATCTTACTGTAGAAGATGCAGGTGACAGGGAAGGGAACGAGGGGGCCGGAACCATCCACATCCACATTGATCTCTGCCCTCTTCACCCCGGGGTTCTGTATGCCGTAAGCCGCGCAGGATATCGGGTTCATCGCTGGGTGTGGGGCGGATAACAAGGATAAAATAAATAAATAAATAAATAAATAGAAGAAAAGTACGATAAGATAAAATAAAAAAGATAAAATAAAAAATGTGTAAACAGATAGATAGATGTGGTATGACTGGATGAGAGATGGATAGAGATGGATGAATAAATAGCAATACCCCATACAAACATACATAGTTGATTATAAATATTCAACTAGGCAAATTTTTAAAGATATAGATGCAAAAAATAAGGAAAAACACCACCCACAAAGACAAAATAAACAACTATACAACTACATCATAACACACACACACACACACACACACACATGAACTAAACTAAAGTAAACTAAACTAAACTAAAAACTAGGTAAATACAACTAGGTAAACACAGAGAGAGATAGAGAGAAAGAAAGAGAGAGAGACATGTATACAGAAATAGAGATAGATACAAAAATACAGAAATAGATACAGAAATAGAAATAGAAATACATGTAAACAAAAATACACGAACGCACACACACACACACACTCGAACGCACACAAACGCACACAAATGCACACACACACTCGAACGCACACAAACGCACACACACTCAGGTACTTACGGGTATGACACACAGCCCCAGAGTAGCCAGTGGCAGTGCAGTCACATATAAACTCCTGCGAGGTTTGTTTACATCGGCCGCGGTGTTCACAGGGGTTCGGATTGCAACGGTCCATTATCTGACAGGCGGCTCGGATAATGCCCTCGGGATACTTGATTTCCTGTAGGTGGTTAGGTTAGGTTAGGGTTTTAGAAGGTTTTTTTTTATTTTTATCTTCCTCCTCCTCCTTTTTTTTTTTTTTTTTCGTTTTTGTGTTTTTTTTGTCTTATTTCTTTTTGTCTTTGGTCTTTTTCTTCCTCCTCCTCCTCCTCCTCTTTCTTCTTTTTCATTTTTGTGTTTTTTGTCCTATTTCTTTCTGTTTTTGGTCTTTTTATCTTCCTCCTCCTTTTTCTACTTTGTATTTTTATCATTCTTTTCCTCTTTGCTATTTTTCTTCCTCCTCCTCCTCCTCCTCCTCCATATCTTTGCTATTTTCCTCCTCCTCCTCCTTCTCCTTTTTCTCTTTGCCGTTTTTTTCCTCCTCCTTCTTCACCTTTGCTTTCTTCTTCCTCCTTCTCCTCTTCCTTCTTCCTCCTCCTCATCTTCAAACAAACTTCACCTCCTCCTCCTCCTTCTCCTCCTTCACTTCAATCCCTCCTCCAATCCAAAATATAATAAAAAGTAAAGAAAATCAACAAAAGACACAGTAACTTGGATAAATAAATGGATAGATAGAAAGAGAGAAGGCTTACTCACCTCATCTTTGGGTTTCTGCATGTACCCCACCACAGACATCTTCCTGAGACACCCTAGGAAGCCGGGCGCACCCTTCACACCACCTGCAACACCACACAACACCACTCAGACAAAGACACATAGGAAAATGCACACTTAAAATACACTAGGTTAGGTTAAACTGGTAAATAAATAGTCAAGATGCAAGAAAGGACCTAAAATTGAGCAAGATGAGACATGATGTAAAAAAGTAAATGTAAAATATCAGTAATAACCTAAAATTGACTAAAAATGGGATAAAAAAGAAAAGAGAGAGAGAAAAAAAGGAGAGAGAGATAAAGAAAAGAGAGAGAGAGAAAAAAAAAAAGCAAAGAGAGAGAGAGAGAGAGAAAAATCAAATATTCTACAAACACAACACCACGTAACACACCACTAATGAGGAAGATACCAAACCAACAGTAAAAAATAAAAAAAAAGAGAGAGAGAGAAAAAAAAAAGAAAAGAGAGAGAAAAAAAAGGAGAGAAAAAAAAAAACGAGAGAAAAATCCAACATCCTACAAACACAACACCACACCACCAAACGCACCCCCAATGAGGAAGTGCTTGCCGGAGATGACCGATATGACCCTCACAGTCCTCATAGGCACCTCATCCACCGTCAGCTCCATACTGTTCTCCATCATTACAAACATAACTCGGTGCCACTGTCCGTCATTGTAGCGCGTCTCAAAGTTGTCCAGCACCACCAGGCCAGGAGTGCCACGCGCGTCCACCTCCACCTTCACCTTCCCCTCCTCCAGGAATAACTGTGGGGTGATGGGGTGATGGGTGAGTAAGGGGTGATGGGGTGATGGGGGTGAGATGGGGGTGATGGGGTGAGGGGTGGTAAGGGGTGAGGGATGATGTGGGGTGATGGGGGGGCATAGTGAGTACAGGGGTGTGTCTTAGGGTGTAGTTTTGGTTTTGGGTGTATTGTTAAGTGTTTTGTTTTTGTGTTGGTGTGTTTTTTTGTGTTTTGTGTTTGTTATTTGTGTGTTTTTTGTGTTTTTTGTTTTGTATAGGTGTGTTTTTTGTATTTTATTTTGTATAGGTGTGTTTTTTTGTGTTTTATTTTGTATAGGTTTGTTTTTTGTGTGTTTTGTGTTTGTTTTTTGTTTTTTTTGTTTTAATGAGGTATTTTGTGATGGTTCATATTTTCAGTCTTTTGTAAAACTAATTATTGGTTGTGGTTAATGAAATATCTATTATCTATCTACCTATCTATCTATTTGTGGTGTTTCAGTGGGGCTTTGTGGAATGAGTTTTAGATTACAGTGGTGTGCCTCTTGATTCAAAGTTAATTCATTCTTTTTTGGCTGTTCGAATTGCAAAAAAACTTGAATTAGGAAGCAATTTTTACCACCAAAATTAACATAAAAAACAATTAATCCGTTCCACAAAAAAATAAATAAATAAAAAATTTTAAAAAATGAAAACACCACAAAACAAAAACAAAAACAAAAACAAAAAAATGACAAAAAAATGAAAACACCACAAAACAAAAACAAAAAAACAAAACAAAAAACACCCCAACCATAAAATATCCAAGTATGCTAAAAACAAACAAAACAAAAAAACAACCCCCCCCTCCCCTCACCCCCCACCACCCCCAACACCACCCACCATAAAATATCCATGGGTAGTGAACTTGTGGTATATAAGAAGGCCCTTTTCCTCATAAGTCCTGAACTCTAAGGACACGTTGATCTTGCTCTGGTCCTCAAAGGCCGGGTACTTGAGGTGGCTCTTCCTCAGGGTAAAGGTCAGCGTCTGGTCTGCCGAGATGCCAAACTGTGGGGGGGTATAGAGGGTTAGATCCCTTTATGTAGGATTGGATTCTGTTTGAGGAGGATTAAAGGGGGTTAGATGTATTATTGTGGGTTTAGGTTAGGTTAGGAATATTAGAGGAGGATTGAAGGGGGTTAGTTGTATTAATGTAGGTTTAGATGCTGTTAGGATTGTATTAATCTATCTTCAGTATACACAGTACCTTCAAAACACACACACACAAAAACACAAAAACACAAACACACAAAAACACACAAAAACACAAAAACACAAAAACACAAACACACAAAAACACAAACACACAAAAACATACACACACAAAAACAAAAACACAAAAAAACAAAAACACAAAAACACAAAAACAAAAACACAAAAACACAAAAACACAAAAACAAACACAAAAACAAAAAAACACAAAACCCCACAAAACCCCAAACAAACACAAACAAACACACCTCACAAACGTTGCCAGTGTTGATGCGCTTATACTTAGGGCGGCTGTTATAATAGGAATAGTAATCATCAGCCTCCCTCATCTCAGGTATAATAGCAGTGCCGTTAATAAAGAGGTTCTCCATACAGCCGGTGAAGTTAACGCGTGCCTTCATTCCCAGCTGCAGGTTTGGCACTCCCCCGATGTACAGCTGCGGGGGAACGGGGGAAAAACGGGTGAAAAACGGGTGAAATGGGGGAAAACGGGGGAAAACGGGGGGAAAATGGGGGAAAACGGGTGAAAACGGGGGAAAACGGGGAAAAAACGGGTGAAAACGGGGGAAAACGGGGGGAAATGGGGGAAAACAGGGGAAAATGGGGGATAACGGGTGAAAACGGGTGAAAACGGGGGAAAATGGGGGGAAAACGGGGGGAAATGGGTGAAAAATGGGTGAAAACGGGTGAAACGGGGAAAAAACGGGTGAAAATGGGTGAAAAACGAGTGAAAAACGGGGGAAAATGGGGGAGATTAGGTTAGGGTTATCAGATTATGTAAAAATCCTATCAGAATTCTAAAAACGTTATCCGAATTCGTGAAAAATAATTGGAATCTACTTAAATACTGTCGAAATTAAATAAAAGGGCATCTAATCCCATAAAAAAGAATCCAAACCCACAAAAAAAATAATAAAAAGGATCTGAAACTAAATAAAAGGTCATCAAATCTCTCTCTCTCTCTCTCTTCCTTTCAACCTCAACCTCTCCCCTCTCCCTCTCTCTCACCTCCTTGTTCAGATTAAGCTCCCTGAAATCACCCAAAATAACATAACCCCCCTCTATCTCTCTCTATCTCTCTCTCACACCCCCCCCTCTATCTCTCTCTATCTCTCTCTCACACCCCCCCCTCTATCTCTCTCTCTCTCCCTCTCTCACACCCCCCCTATCTCTCTCTCTCTCTCTCACACCCCCCACTCTCCCTCTCCCTCTCCCTCTCTCTCTCCCTCACCTCCTTGTTCAAATTAAGCTTCCTGAAGTCGCCCAGAATGATGTCATCCACCCTGACCCGATCCACCAGGAAGGTAATGTTCCGCTGCTCCCTTCTTATCTCCACGTCGTGCCAGGAGTTGTCGTCCAGCAGGGACCCCACGGACAGGGAGGTCAGGAAACGAGACCCTGTGTGGTGGTGGTGGTGGTGGTGGTGACAGTGGTGGTGGTGGTGACGGTGATGGTGGTGGTGGTGGTGGGGATAAAAGATGATAGTTTAGGTATTTAGTGGACTTGTAAATACACTTATACATTGTCAGAATCCCTAAAAAATAGTAATCGCCCTTATAAATTATTCAAACCCCTAAAAAAGTATTATAAATTATCCAAATGCCTAAAAATAGCCTTATAAATGGTCAGAATCCCTAAAAATAGTAATCTTCCTTAAAAATTATCCAAACCCCTAAAAAAAGTATTATAAATTATCCGAACTCCCTAAAAAAGGAATCGCCCTTATAAATTATCCAAATCTCTAAAAAAAGCATTATAAATTATCCAAACCCCTTAAAAAAAAAAGCAATCAAGTAATCAGAACCCTTTAAAAAAAATCAGAACCCTAAAAAAATCAGGTCCTTTAAAAATGCAATCCCTTAAAAGAGAATCCAATCCCTTAAAAAACAATCAGAACATTTAAAAAGCACTCAATCCCTTAAAAAAATAATCCAATCCCTTAAAAAAGCATCCAATCCCTTAAAAAAGCATCCAATCCTTTAAAAAAATCCCCTAAAAAAAACTCACCCAAATTAACATTAAGCATCATCCTGTTCTGCACCAGCTGGAGTGCCAAGTAGTCCCCCTGAGTGCCGCGGCCGTACATCACCATCGCATCCGGCTGCTTGGTGCGGAAGCGGAAACGGATGTGGTCACGGAGAGAGTCCACCGGGAACTCCCTCAGCTCCATCACCACCATTGCATTGCCGTTGAAGCTCACTGTCTCTGGCACTGTGGTGGTGGTGGTGGTGGTGGTGGTGGTGGTGATGATAGTAATTGTGGTGAGAAATAGTGTTTAATTAATTTCTACCATAACTCACTTAAACCCCCTAAACCCACAATAAACCCCTAAAAACCCCCTAAACCCACAATAAACCCCTAAAAAACCCCTAAAAACCCAAACAAACAACCAAACCCTATAAAACACAATCAGAACCCACAAAAGGGGAATCAGAAACCACAAAAGGCAACGGAAACTCACAATATTCACATCACTAACCACTAAAACCCCTAAAAACTCACAATAACCCCTAAAAACTTACTAAAACCCCTAAAAACTCACTCAAACCCACTAAAACCTCAACAGAACCCCTAAAAACTCACTAAAAACCCCTAAAAACTCCCTAAAACCCTTAAAAAACTCACTAAAACCCCTAAAAACCCCTAAAAACTCACTAAAAAACCCTAAAACCTTAAAAAAAAACCTAAAAACCCACAATAAACCCCATAAAAAAACCCTAAAAACCCACTAAAACCCACAACAAACAATCAAACCCTATAAAACACAATCCGAACCCACAAAAGGGGATCGGAAACCACAAAAGGCAACGGAAACTCACAATATTCGCATCCGTACAGCTCGAGACGCATGGATATCCTGTCTCTCCATCTGGTAGGCTTGACGCGGATGTACCGACCAATTATAGGCGTCTCGAAGAGGTTGATGATCACGGTGTTACCATCCTCGTTACCTGGGAAGGCCTAAGGGGAGGGGGAAGGGGGGGGGGTTTAATATTGGTGGTAGAGAGGTTAGGTTAGGTTAGGTGAGGTTTTTGATGTGTGTTGGTGTTTAAGGAATATATTAAGAAGGTTAGTTTATTTAGATTTTGATTTGATATGTGTCGTTGTTAAAAAATATAAAAAATGATATGTGTTGGTGTTAAGAAATATAAAAAAAAAAGGTTAATTTATAGAGATTTTGATTTGATATGTGTTGGTGTTAGTTAAAAAAAATAAAAAAGTTAATTTGTAGAGGTTTTGATTATATGTGTGTTTAAAAAAGGGGGTTTTGTGGTGTTAAATTCCTTCAGTAACTGGGATGTGTTTATTTATAGTGTTGTTTTGGTTTGATAAAGGTGTTTAAAAGGGGGTTTGTTTATGTATTGTGGTGTTAGGTGTTAAATGAATATAAAAATGCATCCTAATATTGAAGGGGTTAAGTGTGTGTGTGTATATGTATGTATGTATATGTGTATGTATGTATGTGTATATGTATGTGTAATGGTGATGAATGCATAATAATGAATAACAAGATGCAGAAACGAGACAATACAAAAAATAAACCAATAAAATGAAGAGAAGGATAAGGATGCCTCACTCACTCACTGTTCATGTCACACTAGGAACAACAACAACAATAACAACAACAACAATAACAACAAACAAGGCAAGATAAACTGACATACCTACACATGCCACATCAACAACAACAACAACAACAACAATAACAACAACAGTGCCATGAATCATCCAAGCTATCCATGCGACAAGAAAAACAACAACAACAATGCAAAAGAAACTGTAAATGAAGAACAATAACAGCTCCATCCATGCAACAACAACAACAACAACAACAACAGCAATAACATCAGTTCATAATGCATTTGTTGACTCCTATGCAGTAACTGATGCAAAAAATGAAAAAAATAAACGAATAATAATAATGATAATAATAATAATAATAATAATAATAATAATAATAATAATAATAATAATGAGTGTAGTGCAGGGAGGTTCATATATATATATTGCTCCATGCCACATACAGTATCAATAATCTTAATACAAGGCAATACAATGCAGAAAATCATTGTATACATTCATAACGCAAGTACATGGATGCATAAAATATATAAAAAAATACATACTGTAATAATAATGATAAAAATAACAATAATAATGCAAATAAATAACGTTATACATATGCATACACAACTAAATAACAATAAACTGGACTAATCAAATAACATTGATAAAGAATAATACAAAAAAGTTAACTAGTTACACGACATGCGCTAAATTCATGAATAAATCAGTATAAAACAGTAATAACATAATAATAATCCAAACAACAACTAATCCAAACAAAAAAACACAATACCTAAATCACCAAAACCAAAACAAAACATAAAACATCCTACCACCCAATTGAATCCTTAACTACCTTAGGCAACCCCGTAGGACTCTTATACGTCATCCACAGGTCTGCGTTGTCCGAGAACTGCACCACATACTCGCTCACAAACTCCTGCGTGTTCTGCTTTCCCTGGGTGGCTATGCGCGTTACACTGTGTCTCTTGCGAAGGTCAACTGTGAGGCTTTGGTGGTAGTTGTTGCCGGCAGCTGACCACGCATGTTCCTCTGGGTGTGGGAGGTTTGGGGTGGGGGGGTGTTAGGTTAGGTTAGGTTAGGGGGTTGTGTAGGGGTTATTTTGAGGTTGTATAGGGGTTTTTAGGGGTTGTTATTGTTGGTTGTTAAGTGGTAAGGATATAGATGGTTAGGTTTGGTTAGGTTAGGTGTGGGGTGTTAATTGGGTTGTGTTAGGTTAGGGAGGTGGGTGGTGTTGGTAGTAGAGAGATGTGGTGGTGGTGGTGGTGGTGGTGGTGGTGGTGGTGGTGGTGGTGAAGAAAGAGAAGGAGGAATGGAGAGAGAAAAGGAGAAAGAGAGAGAGAAAGTAGTAGTGAAGGATGATGATGAAGAGGTGGTAAAGGAGAAGGAAGAGAAGTTAATAAAGAAGGAAGAGGAGGAATGGAAAAACAGAGAAAAAAGAAAAGAAAAGAAAAGAAAAGAAAAGAGAGAGGATAGAAGAGAAAAATAGTGGTGGTGGTTGTGATGATGGTTAAAAGATGAGGAGAAAGATAAAGAGAAAGATGAAGAGAAAAACAAAGCATACAAGAAAAGCAAAGAGAATAACAGAGATAAAAACTAAATTCCTACACTAGAGAAAATGTTAATAAATAAAAAAAAATATATAAATAAACAAAAAAAACAGGGCCAAAATATTAGTGCCAGACACAACACCCCCAGAACCAACATCACCATAACTGGCACCCACCAACAGTGCCAATAACAACCCAGCCTGAGTGCCAGTACAAGTGACACCAACCAATACCAACAGACCTCATAAACAGTGCCAGACCAGTGCCAAGGAGCTATTATCAACCCAGAATGTGACCAGGAGTGCCAATGAGTGACACCAACCAACAGTGCCACAGTGCCAAAGATCAGGAGTGCCAATATTGACCTTAAATGACCAAAATAAGACCAGAGATGCCAATAACAGTAACTGCTAACCATAATAAGATGCCACAGACCAGGAGTGCCAGAAACAGACCAAAATAATACCAATACAGACCTTGGCACCATAACTACAGTGCCAAACAACCCTAAAAATACAAAAAACACTAAAAAACACCTGAAAATGACCTTCGAAAGTGCCACAGTGACCTTGAAGCAAAGTAAGGTCAAACGCAGCCCAAGATTTGAGTGCCACAGTGCCATGACTTACCTTACAGTGCCGGACTGACTGTGTGACTTACCTTTGTGGACAGAGACAGAGAGAGAGAGAGAGAGAGAGAGAGAGAGAGAGAGAGAGAGAGAGAGAGAGAGAGAGAGAATCAACAGCATGCCCCATAACACACCAAACACCATTTAAATCACCCCAAAAAACACACATACATTTCAACACCATTCAAACACAAAAAAACACACTAATAAACTTCAACACCATTCAAACACCACACACCACCACCTGCTGTCACCACCAACACACCATACACCATCTAAATCACAAAAAAAACACCATTCACACACACACACACACACACACACAAACACACATCACCACACAACACCACAACACCACTAATACACACCATAATATTCCCCTTTGGCCCCTTAATGATGGAGTAATGAATCCCATCTCGGCTGTATTCAAGAGTGTAAGCAGTGACATATTCCTGGGAGTCGTCGCGCCCCTGGGTAGCAATGGCGGTAACGTTCTTGATGTCCCCCAAATCTGCCTCTATGTACTGGAGGTAGTCTGCGTTTCGGGCGGTCCATGCTGTGGTCTCTGGGGTTCGGGTTGGGTTAGGTTAGGTTAGGTTAGGTTAGGGTTGGTTTGGTTAGGGTGGGTTTTTTGGTTTGTGTGTGTGTTTTTGTGTTTGTTGTATGTGTGTGTGTGTGTTTGTGTTTGTTGGTTGTGTGTGTGTGTGTTTGGGGTGTTTTTTATGTTTTGTTTGTTTTTAATGTGGTTTTTTGGTGTTTTTAATGGATTTTGTGGTGTGTTTTGCCTGTTTTTTAGTGTTTTTTGTGGATATTTAAGGTGCTTTCAATTTTTTTTAGTGTGTGTGTGTGTGTATGTGTGTGTATGTGTGTGTGTGTATGTGTGTGTATGTGTATGTGTGTGTGTGTGTGTGTGTAGAGGGAGCAGGGCAGCTTCAATGTAGCAAATACGCATTATAAAACACTGAATTACAGGGAATCAAAATGCACTCACTAAGCTTTTATGAAATTAGAATGAATTGATATGCACAAAGTAAATTAGAAACAGTATTCATCAAAGCACAAGTTGAATGTAGCTTTAGGAGAAATAGCATTGGTTTTATAAAGGACGGAAAGAAAAATGAAGGAAATAACAAGAACAGAAAATAAATGAAGAACAGCAATAATAACAATAATGATAAGGACAAGCTGAACACTCATAACCAAAACATTGAAAAGGAAAAAAAAGAAAAAATTAAGAATGCACTATAATAGAAATAGACTGTAATAGAAATATACGCACACACAAGTACGCACATACACACACACGCACATGCTTTTAAGCTGGCTACAATTCTTTACAATACAATAAAGGTGTGTTAGTTTAGGTTACATTAGGTTAAGTTAGGTTAGGTTAGGTTAGGTTAGGTTAAGTAAAGGTAAGGTTAGATAAAGTAATGCTAGACAGGCAGATGCACTTAAACACTTAAATACTTACTTATCAAGAAGTCTATGGTGATTTGTGCAAAAGAGAAGTACCACCACCACCACCACCACCACCACCACCACCACCACCACCA
>JAHFWG010000492.1:0-12053 GCA_020233015.1 Callinectes sapidus | reverse complement strand
CTTCCTGAAATCACCCAGAATAACGTAACACCCCTTCCTATCTCTCTCTCTCTCTCTCACACACCCCCTCTCCCTCTCCCTCTCCCTCTCTCTCTCTCACCTCCTTGTTCAGATTAAGCTTCCTGAAGTCGCCCAGAATGATGTCATCCACCCTGACTCGATCCACCAGGAAGGTAATGTTCCGCTGCTCCCTTCTTATCTCCACGTCGTGCCAGGAGTTGTCGTCCAGCAGGGACCCCACGGACAGGGAGGTCAGGAAACGAGACCCTGTGGTGTTGTGGTGGTTGTGGTGGTGGTGGTGGTGGTGGTGGTGACGGTGACGGTGGTGGTGGTGGTGGGGATAAAAGATGATAGTTTAGGTATTTAGTGGACTTGTAAATACACTTATACATTGTCAGAATCCCTAAAAAATAGTAATCGCCCTTATAAATTATTCAAACCCCAAAAAAAGTATTATAAATTATTCAAACCCATAAAAAAGCATTATAAATTATCCGAATGCCTAAAAAATAACGATCGCCCTTATAAATGATCCAAACCTCTAAAAAAAAGCATTATATATTATCCAAACCCTTAAAAAATAGCAATCAAGCAACCAGAACCCTTAAAAAAATCAGAACCCTCAAAAAATTAAGCCCTTTAAAAATGTAATCCCTTAAAAACAATCAGAACATTTAAAAAGCATTCAATCCCTTAAAACAGAATCCAATCCCTTAAAACATAATCCAATCCCTTAAAAAAGAACCCAATCCCTTAAAAAAGAACTCAATCCCTTAAAAAACAATCCAATCCCTTAAAACAGAATCCAATCCCTTAAAAAAACTCAATCCCTTAATAAAAAATGCCCCCCTTAAAAAAAAAACTCACCCAAATTAACATTAAGCATCATCCTGTTCTGCACCAGCTGGAGTGCCAAGTAGTCCCCCTGAGTGCCGCGGCCGTACATCACCATCGCATCCGGCTGCTTGGTGCGGAAGCGGAAACGGATGTGGTCACGGAGAGAGTCCACCGGGAACTCCCTCAGCTCCATCACCACCATTGCATTGCCGTTGAAGCTCACTGTCTCTGGCACTGTGGTGGTGGTGGTGGTGGTGGTGGTGGTGGTGGTGGTGAGATAGTAATTGTGGTGAGAAATAGTGTTTAATAATTTCTACCATAACTATAAAAAAATTAATAATACACACAAATAATACACACAAAAAAAAATAATACACACAAATAATACACACACAAAAAAAAAATAATACACACAAATAATACAAAAAAATAATAATAATACACACTTTATACACATTTGCAGTATTCACATCCATACTTTAAATCTCACTAAAACCCTTAAAAACTCCCTAAAACCCCCTAAACCCACAATAAACCCCTAAAAACCCCTAAAAACCCACCAAAACCCCTAAAAACCCCAACAAACAATCAAACCCTATTAAACACAATCCGAACCCACAAAAGGGGATCAGAACCCACAAAAATCAACGGAAACTCACAATATTCGCATCCGTACAGCTCGAGACGCATGGATATCCTGTCTCTCCATCTGGTAGGCTTGACGCGGATGTACCGACCAATTATAGGCGTCTCGAAGAGGTTGATGATCACGGTGTTACCATCCTCGTTACCTGGGAAGGCCTAAGGGGAGGGGGAAGGGGGGGTTTAAATATTGGTGGTAGAGAGGTTAGGTTAGGTTAGGTGAGGTTTTTGATGTGTGTTGGTGTTTAAAGAATATATTAAGAAGGTTTGTTTATATAGATTTTGATTTGATATGTGTCGTTGTTAAAAAATGTAAAAAAATTATATGTGTTGGTGTTAAGAAAGAAAAAGAGAATAAAAGAAAGGTTAGTTTATTTAGATTTTTGATTTGATATGTGTCGTTGTTAAAAAATGTAAAAAATGATATGTGTTGGTGTTAAGAAATATAAAAAAAAAAGGTTAATTTATAGAGATTTTGATTTGATATGTGTTGGTGTTAAAAGAATAAATAAAAAAAAGGTTAATTTGTAGAGGTTTTGATTAAATGTGTGTTTAAAAAAAGGGGTTTTGTAGTATTAAATTCCTTCAGTAACTAGAATGTGTTTATTTATAGTGTTTTTGGTTTAATAAAGGTGTTTAAAAAGAGGGTTTGTTTATGTATTATTGTGTTAAATCCCCTTCAGTAACTGGGATGTGTTTTTGAGGTTTTGGGGTGTGATTAGATGGTTTTTATTAAGAAGAGTCTATGGAGGGTGGAAGATTAATAGCCCAAGTCTGTAGTGTTTTAATCCTCACACGAGTTTTTGAAGCTGTAGAAAATGTATAAGTAATAAGCAGAATGAATATAAAAATGCATCCCAGTACTGAAGGGGTTAAGTGTGTGTGTGTGTATGTGTATGTGTGTGTGTGTGTGTGTGTGTGTGTGTGTGTGTGTGTGTGAATTAGTGATGGCTAACTGTAGTGTAGTGTGTGTGTGTGTGTGTGTATATGTATGTATAACGGTGATGAATGCATAATAATGAGTAACAAGATGCAGAAACGAGACAATACAAAAAATAAACCAATAAAATGAAGAGAAGGATAAGGATGCCTCACTCACTCACTGTTCATGTCACACTAGGAACAACAACAACAACAACAACAACAACAAACAAGGCAAGATAAACTGACGTACCTACACATGCCACATCAACAACAACAACAACAACAACAACAACAACAGTGCCATGAATCATCCAAGCTATCCATGCGACAAGAAAAACAACAACAACAATGAAAAACAAACTGTAAAATGAAGAACAATAACAGCTCCATCCATGCAACAACAACAACAACAACAACAGCAATAACAACATCAGTTCATAATGCATTTGTTGACTCCTATACAGTAACTGATGCAAAAAATGAAAAAAATAAACGAATAATAATAATAATAATAATAATAATGATAATAATAATAATAATAATGAGTGTAGTGCAGAGAGGTTCATACATATATATATTGCTCCATGCCACAAAGAGTATCAATAAACTTAATACAAGGCAATATAATGCAGAAAATCATTGTATACATTCATAATACAAGGACATGGATGCATAAAATATATAAAAAAATACATACTGTAATAATAATGATAAAAATAACAATAATAATGCAAATGAATAACGTTATACATATGCATACACAACTAAATAACAATAATCTGGACTAATTAAATAACATCGATAAAGAATAATACAAAAAAGTGAACTAGTTACACGCCATGCGCTAAATTCATGAATAAATCAGTATAAAACAGTAATAACATAATAATAATACAAACAACAACTAATCCAAACCAAAAACACAATACCTAAAATCACCAAAAACCAAAACAAAACATAAAACATCCTACCACCCAATTGAATCCTTAACTACCTTAGGCAACCCCGTAGGACTCTTATACGTCATCCACAGGTCTGCGTTGTCTGAGAACTGCACCACATACTCGCTCACAAACTCCTGCGTGTTCTGCTTCCCTTGCGTGGCTATGCGCGTTACACTGTGTCTCTTGCGAAGGTCAACTGTGAGGCTTTGGTGGTAGTTGTTGCCGGCAGCTGACCACGCATGTTCCTCTGGGTGTGGGAGGTTTGGGGTGGGGGGGTGTTAGGTTAGGTTAGGGGTTGTATAGGGGTTATTTTGGGGTTGTGTGGGCATTGTATAGGGGGTTTTTAGGGGTTGTTATTGTTCGTTAAGTGGTAGGAGGGATACAGATGGTTAGGTTAGGTTAGGTTAGGTGTGGGGTGTTAGTGGGGGTTGTGTTAGGTTAGGGTGTGGGTGGTGTTTGCAGTAGAGAGATGTGGTGGTGGTGGTGGTGGTGGTGGTGGTGGTGAAGAAAGAGGAGGAGGAATGGAGAGAGAAAAGGAGAAAGAGAGAGAAAGTAGTAGTGAAGGAAGATGATGAAGAGGTGGTAAAGAAGAAGGAGGAGAAGTTAATAAAGAAGGAGGAGGAGGAGGAGGAGGAGGAGGAGGAATAGAAAGACAGAGAAGAGAAGAGAAAAGAGAAGAGAAGAGAGAGGATAGAAGAGAAAAATAGTGGTGGTGGTGGTGGTAGTGATGATGGTTGAAAGATGAGGAGAAAGATAAAGAGAAAGATGAAGAGAAAAACAAAGCATACAAGAAAAGCAAAGAGAATAACAGAGATAAAAACTAAATTCCTACACAAGAGAAAATGTTAATAAATAGAAAAAATAAATAAAAATAAACAAAAAAACAGGGCCAAAATATTAGTGCCAGACACAACACCCCCAGAGCCAACACCACCATAACTGGCACCCATCAACAGTGCCAATAACAACCCAGCCTGAGTGCCAGTACCAGTGACACCAACCAATACCAACAGACCTCATAAACAGTGCCAGACCAATGCCAAGGAGCTATTATCAACCCAGATTGTGACCAGGAGTGCCAATGAGTGACACCAACCAACAGTGCCACAGTGCCAAAGATCAGGAGTGCCAATACTGACCTTAAATTACCAAAATAAGACCAGAGATGCCAATAACAGTAACTGCTAACCATAATAAGGTGCCACAGACCAGGAGTGCCAGAAACAGACCAAAATAATACCAATACAGACCTTGGCACCATAACTACAGTGCCAAACAACCCTAAAAATACAAAAAACACTAAAAAACACCTGAAAATGACCTTCGAAAGTGCCACAGTGACCTTGAAGCAAAGTAAGGTCAAACGCAGCCCAAGATTTGAGTGCCACAGTGCCATGACTTACCTTACAGTGCCGGACTGACTGTGTGACTTACCTTTGTGGACAGAGACAGAGAGAGAGAGAGAGAGAGAGAGAGAGAGAGAGAGAGAGAGAGAGAGAGAGAGAGAGAGAATCAACAGCATGCCCCATAACACACCAAACACCATTTAAATCACCCCAAAAAACACACATACATTTCAACACCATTCAAACACAAAAAAACACACTAATAAACTTCAACACCATTCAAACACCACACACCACCACCTGCTGTCACCACCAACACACCATACACCATCTAAATCACAAAAAAAACACCATTCACACACACACACACACACACACACAAACACACATCACCACACAACACCACAACACCACTAATACACACCATAATATTCCCCTTTGGCCCCTTAATGATGGAGTAATGAATCCCATCTCGGCTGTATTCAAGAGTGTAAGCAGTGACATATTCCTGGGAGTCGTCGCGCCCCTGGGTAGCAATGGCGGTAACGTTCTTGATGTCCCCCAAATCTGCCTCTATGTACTGGAGGTAGTCTGCGTTTCGGGCGGTCCATGCTGTGGTCTCTGGGGTTCGGGTTGGGTTAGGTTAGGTTAGGTTAGGTTAGGGTTGGTTTGGTTAGGGTGGGTTTTTTGGTTTGTGTGTGTGTTTTTGTGTTTGTTGTATGTGTGTGTGTGTGTTTGTGTTTGTTGGTTGTGTGTGTGTGTGTTTGGGGTGTTTTTTATGTTTTGTTTGTTTTTAATGTGGTTTTTTGGTGTTTTTAATGGATTTTGTGGTGTGTTTTGCCTGTTTTTTAGTGTTTTTTGTGGATATTTAAGGTGCTTTCAATTTTTTTTAGTGTGTGTGTGTGTGTATGTGTGTGTATGTGTGTGTGTGTATGTGTGTGTATGTGTATGTGTGTGTGTGTGTGTGTGTAGAGGGAGCAGGGCAGCTTCAATGTAGCAAATACGCATTATAAAACACTGAATTACAGGGAATCAAAATGCACTCACTAAGCTTTTATGAAATTAGAATGAATTGATATGCACAAAGTAAATTAGAAACAGTATTCATCAAAGCACAAGTTGAATGTAGCTTTAGGAGAAATAGCATTGGTTTTATAAAGGACGGAAAGAAAAATGAAGGAAATAACAAGAACAGAAAATAAATGAAGAACAGCAATAATAACAATAATGATAAGGACAAGCTGAACACTCATAACCAAAACATTGAAAAGGAAAAAAAAGAAAAAATTAAGAATGCACTATAATAGAAATAGACTGTAATAGAAATATACGCACACACAAGTACGCACATACACACACACGCACATGCTTTTAAGCTGGCTACAATTCTTTACAATACAATAAAGGTGTGTTAGTTTAGGTTACATTAGGTTAAGTTAGGTTAGGTTAGGTTAGGTTAGGTTAAGTAAAGGTAAGGTTAGATAAAGTAATGCTAGACAGGCAGATGCACTTAAACACTTAAATACTTACTTATCAAGAAGTCTATGGTGATTTGTGCAAAAGAGAAGTACCACCACCACCACCACCACCACCACCACCACCACCACCACCACCACCACCACCAGTGACGAAGGACTCAGCGACACACAGACAGACAGACACAAAAGCACCACAGAAAGGGAAGAACAAATAATGGTGAAAAATATAACCAGATGAAAATATTGCGTACATTTGAAAGAGTTGACAAATAATTCTATAGTTCTTTAGGGATAATTTTGATATGAGTGATGAATACAGATAGATGAGTAAATATATGATGTAGATAAGTTTTGTAGTAGTGCAATATGTGTTATAAGAATATTGTTAATGAGACAGTTATTATGGGGGCTTTCAAATAAGTGGTACCCAATATGCCTCCTTCAGTAATGGGACGTGTTTTTATACTTATTCTTACTATTTGTCAATTTTCAACAGCTTCAGAAACTCATGTGGGGATTAAAACAGTACAGAGTGTGGCCATTAATCTTGTCACCTCCATAGACCCTTGCTAATGTCAATAAAATCATCTAATTATACCAAAAAACTCATGGTCAAAACGCGTCCCAGTTCTGAAGGGGTTAAAGCCCATAACAAACATATACTGAGTGGTAATTAAAGAGGATTATAAAGAATAGCCGTGAAACATGAAGAAAGAGTGCAAAAAATTGTAGTGAATAATTGAAATCTGATGCATAACTTCAAGAAATGATGATGATGATGATGGTGAAAATGAGGGAGGAGAAAGAAATGCAAAATAAATAACACAAAAAAAATATAACAAAATAAATAAATAAATAAATAAAACTGAATGAAATGTATGAAGTTGTAGAAAGTAAAACCAAATAAAAAAACATAAAAAAAACCTCATGGATGACTCAAATGTATACACCAGAACATACATACATACATACATACACATACATAAAATACTGAAATCATACAACTACACACTTGTTCACCCTTTATTAGAGCCACAGACAACACCGACAGTGCCAGAATCAGCAGTGCCAACCTACACAGTGCCATCTCTCATCACACACACACACATACATACACACACATACACATACACACACACGCACATACTGTTGACCTTCTGTGTGCGTCTAACTTGTGTACAGGGCAGTTGTATGAGTTTTCGGTTTGTGTACGCATTTTATTCGTGTCTAGTTTGGCGTACAGTGTGTTGTGTGCGTTTAGATGTACGCACAGACATAGCACCGGGCATGTATGTACTTCAAATGGCGTACATGAGCTGATTTTAGGTGTGTGTGTACATTTCACACACGCACATGAGTACTGCGTGTGCATTTTGAGTTGGCGTACACAGGTTTGGTGTGTACTTACATATCACACATGGATATGACAACCGTGTGCATTTTGAGTGGGCGCACACGGCGGCGAGACACGTACGCGCATGGCGTGTGCGTCAGGGGGCCTCTGCCTTGGCCATGAACGCCTCACCGGCCACCAGGTCGAGGGGGGTGAGGGGGGTGGCGGAGGAGGTCAGCTGGTCAAAGGTCAGCTCCGTGAAGTGTGAGGCCCTGGGAGCGCAGCGGCGGGGCGGGGCGGGGGGGGCGGGGGGCGGGCAGTAGAGTGCCACGGTGACGGGGTGTGTGGCGTCCAGCATGGTCTCCTGGAAGTGCCAGGCCGGGTCACGCACGCCGTCGATGGCCAGGGTGGTGTCCAGGGTGAGGGGGGCGGGGGGAGGGGCGGGGGTGGGGGCGGCGGGGGAGAGGGAGAGGCGGTGCAGGGCAAAGGTGAGGCCGTCGCCCCTGGCCTTGATGACGGCCTCCTTGAGGCACCACAGGCGGTAGAAGGCTGCCAGGCGGCGGCACTCGTCGGGGAAGGCACGGACGTAGTCCCACTCTGCGGCACTGAGCTGCCGCCGCATGCTGGCCAGGAAGATGTCAATGCTGCGGCCCGGCGGCGCCTTCACCTCCATCACGTCCACCCCCACCGCCACGCCGCCCGCCGCCGCCGCCAGCACGGCGTACGCCCCCTGGTGGGACACGTTGAAGTCCACGGCACCCACGGCCGCCGCCTGGGCCGCCGTCAGACAGGGCCGGCCGTGCTCCGTCCTCTCCAAGGCCACGGCGGCCCAGGGGATGCCCAGGACGTCGGCGGCCAGCTTCCTCAGCAGCAGCCGGCCGGCCAGTGCCGACTTGGCGTCCCTCCTGAACATGAAGCGGCCGATGCGCTCCTTCTCCTCGGTCTGCACCAGGGACAGTGCCGCGGCCCACTCCCCGGCACCCGGCCGCCACCGACGCGTGTTGAAGGCCCAACGCACACCGCCCTCCATGCTGCTGCTGCTGCTGCTGCTGCTGCCACCACCACTACCACCACCACCACCGCCCACCTAAGGGCAGAAACCTCATGTCAGTACTGCCACCACACACTGGCACTCGGCACTCCCCTCTCCCCATAGTGGTGCTGGTGGTGGCGGTGGTGGTGGTGGTGGTGAAGGCAGGAGAGCCAGCACTAACAAGCAAGCAACTGTTTGTTTGTTTGTATCGCCACAACAAAGGCTCTGGTCAACAGTTTTCACCACAATGCACCTCTCTCTCTCTCTCTCTCTCTCTCTCTCTGTGGTGAGTGGTGAGTGGTGAATGGGTGAGTGAGTGAGTGAGTGTGTAGTGAGTGGTGAAGTGACTCAAGTTACTGCTGACTCAACTAAACCTAACCTAACTCAGTGACTCATACATCAAAGACATGAATGAATGACTGACTGACTGAAGTATGAAACAAAATAAACAAAAGAAATTCAACAAACAAACCAAAAGAAATAAAACAGAAAAACAAAAGAAAAAGAAAACACACACACACACACACACCTGTCTCATTAACACCTGGCTGCATAGATTAAATAGTTAGTTAATTAATGAAGTATACCCCTGTTAATTAAATACCTGCGTGAAATTCAGAAACCCCCAAAACACATGCAACACCAACAACACCACCACCACCACCACCACCACCTCCCCATGCAACACACACACACACACACACACAGACTAATATTAAAATCCCAACTTCCCTTAACAAAATTAGTGAAAAACAAGACTTACATGAAAATAAAGCAAATGAAACACACACACACGCACGCACACACAATAGAACACAAAGACATTAATATATATAAAAACTGATCATTTTCACCCTTAAGAGAGAAATGTAACTTGGACATAATGTAAATAAGGTTGAAATTAATGAATAAAAGAGGATGTTGGTGAACCTTAAGTGATGAACATTAGAGATTGGTGAATGGAAAACAAAATAATAACGTCTTTGATAGAATAAATAAATAAATTCTCCAATAAATATGAATAGAGTTGAATGAATGAATAAAAACAACTTCAAAATACATGATTAAAAATATGTGATGAATAATAAACAAACAAATACAAAAATATGAAAAAAGAAACAAACATATTAAAAAAAGGAAAGAAAGGCAGAAAGACAAACAAATAAACAAAAAAACATATATGTACAAGTGAAAATATAAGGAAAAATGAGCGAGAGAAAGAGAAAGAGAGAGAGAGAATAAGAAAGTGAGAGAGTAAGTCAATGTTAGAAAATAAGTGAGTGAAATAAGAAGAAAAACGGAAAAAGGAAAGAGAGAGAGAGAGAGAGAGAGAGAGAGAGAGAGAGAGAGAGAGAGAGAGAGAGAGAGAGAGAGAGAGAATTAATTCCACTTACCGTAGAGACGTGCTTTATCAGCTTCGCGAGTCACAAGTTCTGATGAGGCTGACAGCATAGAATCCTCCACTAACGGGTACTCACAGTAGTCTACAGAGAGAGAGAGAGAGAGAGAGAGAGAGAGAGATTAATAACAAAGTCAAAATATACAATAACTGACATTCAAATTAACTATCTTATTAACTGCGAATATAAAAATAACCAAGTAAAAAAAATACATTAACTGACATTCAAATTAACTATCGAATTGGGAATATTAATAAAGGGAAGACAATGCTATTCTAAAGGTTATTAAGACTTATTTTCCTCCTCAAATATACATAGCTAAGGAAAAACAAACAAAAAACAGATCATTAAAGGGAATATTATCATTAAGTCATTAAAAGGAATATATTGAAGAGTTTTTAGGTAATGCAATGGCTTAAGGTGGCTGAGTGAAGGCAAAAGATATAAGAAAGATGAATAAAATTGTCACTAAATCTACAATCTTCATAAAATAAATAAAGAAAACAACATATGGGGGTCAAATTACTCAAAAAAAATAATAATAAATAAAAAAAACTGGTTCTTAAGTAAAAATTTGACCAAAAAAACACGAAAATAGGTAAAAAGGAAAAAAAGAAAAAGAAAACCCAACAAATCAGACACAAACCAAGCCAACAAACACACTAACAAACAAACAAAGACCAGAAAACAACAAAACACAAGAAACCGACTCACCAAACAGACACGCATTTCAAAATAAAGGGTGGGGCTGCTAGGTGACCCTTCATTTCACCCCTTATCTCCCTTAATCCCCCTTAGATACCCCACCCTAATTACTCCCCAGGGTGTTATGCGTTAGTTCCTCACCTGCCAAGGCGTGGTAGGGGCAGAGGAGCAGCGCGGCGAGGCTAAATACACACCAGCCTCCCATCTCTGCTGTCCGCCATTAAGTTCTATGACGTCACCGGCCAAACATCTGACGTCACAAAATATCGACATTCCTATAAATATTTAGTAATGTTAGTTTTTTTGGTGTTAGTTTGTTAAAAAAATGTGTTGAAAAATTTGTGTTGGTTTATCTATGTGTTTTTTGTGTGGTTTTTGTGTTATTTTGTGGGTTTATAAGGGTGTGTTTGAAGATTAGTCCTGTTTTTCAAATTGCATCACGCAGTTTAGTCACTATCACTCATGTTCGGGTTAAGGAAAGTGAGGAAAGTGAGGTTAGGGATATATTAACCATTTCAGAAGTACTTTGAGTGTTTGTGAAGGATTGTGCAAGAAAATATGGCTGTTTACCTAACCCAGCTTACCTAATGAAGGATTGCACACATTTCATAACTCAAATACACATGGTCAGTCACTTTCACTCATGTTTGCATTAAGGAAAGTGAGTTTAGGTATCTTATGTAACCCTAATATATCTTTAAAACCCTCAAACCCTTCACTGCAACCTCAGGAACCTTACGTATCCCTAAAAATACCCTTGAAAACCCAAATAACTTCCACTGTAACCTCATAAATCTTCTATAACCCTAAAAAACAATCTTGAAAACCCCCTCAAATAACTTCATCAACCTCTAATAACCCTAAAAATACTCTCAAAAAGACCAATAACCTCCATTACAACCTAATAAACCTTAAATAATCCTTGAAAACCCCCAAATAACCCCATAAACTTCATGCAACCCTAAAAAAACCTTAAAAACCCCAATAACTTCCACTACAACCTCAAAAACTATCTATAACCCTAAAAACACCCTTCAAACCACCAATAACTTCCACTATAACACCATAAAACCTTAAATAAACCTAAAAACACCCTTGAAAAACCCAATAACTTCCACTACAACCCCATAAAACCTTAAATAAACCTAAAAACACCCTTGAAAAACCAAATAACTTCCACTACAACCCCATAAAACCTTAAATAAACCTAAAAACACCCTTGAAAAACCAAATAACTTCCACTACAACCCCATAAAACCTTAAATAACCCTAAAAACACCCTTGAAAACCCCAGTAACTTCCACTACAACCCCATAAACCTTAAATAAACCTAAAAACACCCTTGAAAACCCCCTTTTAACCTCTTTCAACCCCCCAGCACACACACACATCACCAAATCGAGGAAAATAA